>JAJOOR010014023.1:0-37081 GCA_036250505.1 Solanum acaule | reverse complement strand
TGCCCCTTCCCGTCTAGTTCGCCCTTTGCAGCCTGACAGTGCTTCATATTTCGGGCATAACTTTTTACTCCAAGGTCGGAATTGGACAAATTTGGTGGTGTTGGAAAGAGGACTCAAAGACCTTTCATAGGATAGGTAATGGCCCACCTAATTCGTTTTGAGCTAAAAGATATGACCATTTAAAGTTGACCCTCACAACTCACTAGTTCAAATGACTAGTTTCCGGACGTCACTATCATTTCTCATCATTTCATCAAGTGCTCAACTCCAAACTCACATGTGAGGCTCTAGTTTCACTAGTTCATTTTTAGGGTCGTTACAGACATTCATGTGTAATGCACGTGCATCAATACTAGTATTGATGCACGTGTGTTGCACTTGAATACCTAACCATAAAGTATGTCAAATTTCTAACAATATTTCTTTCTACCACTCCATCAAAAGTAAGACTAGAATCTATGATAGGACCCTCCTTCTATTAGGGCAACTACTATGAGTGACTCGTTGAGATCGACAGGAAAAACAACTAAAACTCAAACTGCATGAAAGAGAGAAAGTGGGGGGAGGGGGGGTTCTAGATGAGCTTGCTACTCCAACTTTAACTGGATAAAAAAGAGAGTGTGTACTTCATGGTTTGCCATTCATGTGCAATGCACTTGCATCAGTACTAGTAGTGTATTAAATTATATATATTTCTATTTTCTAATATTACTAAAATGGAAATAAGAAAGCACTAGACCGTCAATACGTCTGCTTTGGGCCGACTTGAATATTGCACATTTACTTGTAAAGTCTAATTGTATTGCTTACCACATTTTTACATAAAAAAGAAATCGGCCCGCCTTGAATATTTTTATTTTACCTGCAAGTGTGGGCTCCATGTATATTTATAATTTATTCCGTCATTTTTATTTGTGCATGTTAAATACGAGTATTCTACAACAATAATCATATCAATTGATACAAAACTCATTGTTTCAGCATTAGAATTTAACATAACAAAATAGGGGGATATCCAAATTATACAAAAGATCACGTCAAAAGTCTAGCATATCCAATATGAATAAATCTAACCAAGCCTGTAGGCCCATAAATAACACATAATAATCATGTAACACCCAGAATGTAGTAGGATATCATAGAGCTTATCAAGAGTGCTAAAGTGTCTTCCCATAAATGTTTAAGACTAATCTAAGCTAAAATGAAAGGGGTAAACGTCTAGGAAGAAGGTAAGGACCTAAACTACTAAGAGGGGATGAAGGAAAACTTATTCTTTGATGGACCTAGTTGGCGATTGGGCAGCATGATCGCCCAAGTGACTTGGCGATGCGCCAAAGGGCACTCGGGGTCGCCTAATGGGCTGTTCCCTTGGCCTAGGTTCTGGAAAAAAGGGCGAGCTATGTCATAGTTCACCGGTTGGGTTGGCGATTCGCCCAACAGACCACCATCATCGCCTAGTAAGCTGCCCATTTAGGGAGCCTACTGGAAATTTAGGCAAGCCAAGGGCTCTTTAGGCGAGTCGCCTAGTGCCCTTGGCGAGCCAAGGGGCGATCAAAATCGTGAAGGAGGGAAAAATTTAAGTTGTAACTTAAAGGGGTCCATAGTTTTATTCCGAAATTAAAACCCCATTAATCTACTCTTTTCCCAATAGGTATATAACCTTTTTAGATTTGAAATTCCTTCAACTAATTCACTTTCAAAAGAAATAAAAGAAGACCCATCTCCTCTCCAATATTTCTCTCACTAGGAATCCTCCATTGAAGAAGCTCAAGAACTTGAAGAATAGGGCTCAAGAATCCATCTTCTCAACTCCAATTCGTGGGCAAAGCTTCAATTAAGGTATGGGAGACTTGATTCATGGAACACTTTTCTCCATGAAGCCCTTCAACTCTTGATTTTGAAATTTGGCAAATTGTTCAAAAACTAGGGTTTTCATTCTAGCTAGGGTTCTTCATAAAAATGATTTCATTATGTTAATTGTCTTATATTATGGATGATTTGATGTTTAATGGTGATTTTTATTGTAAAATTACCCATGAACCCATGAACTCCCCCATGACCCCAATTTCATGAATTTGTGATGGTTGTATTGATGCAAGATGAATACTATGAATGATGTCTATGATATTTTAGTTATTGAATCTTGTTTTAATCATGCCTAATGTAGTATTTCTAGGTGTGATTGTGTGACATGATTCATGACCCTTTAAGGGTAAGTTATGAAAGGTTGTACATGTTGATGAATGTTGTGTATAAACTCATGATTCACTTAGAAAGTGAAGATCCTATGACTAATGTGTAAATTGAGGTAATGTTGAAAGGACAATCTTCCCTTACCCTTACAGTTGATTATGTATGAATTGTCTAGGATGATGATAATGTTGTTGTGTTGATTGAAAGGCTATTCTCATGAAACACTATGAACAATAATGTGAAAGGTTTACTCACATGTTAATGTTGATTCTAAGGTTGAAAGTACATTCTCACTTTATTGAATTTAAGAGCTATTTTATGGGTTGTATTGAATGAAGGGCAAAGTATTCCTTCACACCTGTAAATGTATTTCAAGACTAATCATGTATAATTCGGGAAATAATGCTTAGCACCAAGTGGATATGGTCAATGAGGTAGAGGACCTCCCGTCAATACAATAGGCCGGGTCATCTAGATTATTCTCATGAGATGGAAGCTCCTCCGCCAATACAATAGGTTGGGTTTCTAGAAGCAATCTCCCTATCCCATAACTCTGTGCCAACATAGTTTTTTAGCTAGTGGATCCACCTAAAAGCTAATACATTTAGTTCTACCTTAAGCAAGTAGGACACCTTCTTTCGGTGTGGGGTTACATGACACCGGATTCCATGTCGCTCACGTGGTCTATGTCGGTTATGGCTAATCTTCCCTATATAACAAGATAATGAATATGATACGAACTATACTTATGACTTCTTGGTGAGTTTACTTAGTAGGAGTGGGAGTATGGGAGGACTTAGTAAGGAGTTATGAGATGGTTTTCTTTATGCTATGATGAGACATGAATGTATGCATGCATGTTGAATGGATAGTTTCTATGAATGACTTTCCTTATGTTCAAGTAATGTACATGACTATTTCCTTATTTATGACTATTGATTATGATGAGGTCTAAAGGTGATATGTATGGCTAAGGTAGCTTCAAAGGAGTACTTGGTATGGTTGGTATTATGGGATGCCAACTATACATTGCACAAGTGTTTCTTAGAGTTGCTAAGGTAATGGTTTCACTATGTTATGAGTATAAATGTGATTATGGCTTGTCTTCTACATTGAAAGTGCATGTTGATTTCCAATCTTGACAAATGCATACTTATTAACTAAAATGTCATTTTTATCATATTTCAAGGATTTTCATGCATTCTTCCATACTTAGTACTTTATGTGCTAACCCATTTCTTCTACATCTACTATGAGTGTAGGTTCCGATCATTGAGACGTACTTCTACTTCCTTCAAGTGAAGCTTGGGTTGACTATTCCCTAGGCTTGGTGAGTCCTCAAGTTCGAGGACAAGATGTTATTGTTTCTAGTTTCTATTTGTACTTTCTATATTCAAAACTATTGATGTAAAGGGCTATGTCCCTAAGTTTGCATTCCTATGTTTTAGATGGTGATTGAGACAAGGTCTAGACTCTTATGATTTTCTTTTATGAAAAATAAGTTGGACTTTGATTGTAAAAGTTTTAAATTTTTTGCATTATTCTTATGTCTTTATGTGTATGGTTATGCTAAGGGCTTGTATGCGACCCCTTCGGGGTCAAGTATGCCGTGTTACAGCTAGCGGGTACCCCTGGGTCGTGACAAACTTGGTATCAGAGCATAAGGTTTTGGGATGATTTTTAGGAATGATGTCTTATGAACCACGTCTAGTAGAGTCTTGTTCATGAGTGTGAAGTGCGCCACACATATGAATGAGAGGCTATAAGATGTTTAGGAACTTCCACTTCTTTCATTACTCTTTAGTGGTGCTTTGGAGTCCTAACTCTATGAAGTCCTTTTTCCTAACCCTCCTCTTGTGATTATAGGTAATGAATACAAGAAGAGGGAATGCAAGGAGGATGCAAGAGGAGGATGTGAATGAGGGAGTTCCTCCCCAAGCTCCTCAATCTTCTAATGATGAAGGGGCTATGACTAATGTGGAGATAAGGGCGGCTCTCCAAACATTGACTCAACTCATGCAGACTCAAACACAAGTCGTGATTATTCAAGCCCAAGCTATAACGACACAAGCAAATAGGGAAGTTGGTCCCTGGGTAAATACTAATGTGAGCACCATGGCTTCAAGGTTGAGAGACCTTACTAGAATGAACCCTCCTATGTTCTTTGGTTCGAAAGTGGATGAAGACCCACAAAAGTTTGTGGAAGAGATCTACAAGATAGTATATGCTATGGGGGTGACTTCTATTGAGAAAGCCGAACTAGCCGGGTATCAATTGAAATTTGTGGCCCAAGTATGGTTTACTCAATGGAAGGATAATAGGGCCATAATAGCGGGTCCCATAACTTGGGAAGTATTCAAGTAGGCTTTCCTTGATAGGTTCTTTCCCCGTGAGAAAAGAGAAGCCAAAGTTGAGGAGTTCATCAACCTTCGTCAAGGAGGTATGAGTGTCCAAGAATACTCCTTGAAATTCACTAAGTTGTCCAAGTATGCCCCATCTTTAGTGTCTAATCCTACAGATGAAATGAGCTGATTTGTGATGGGGGTGTTCGACTTAATTGAGGAAGAATGTCGTGTGGTAATACTTCATGAAAATATGGAAATTTCACGTCTAATGGTGTATGCTCAACAAGTTGAGGAGACAAGGCTTAAGAAGAAGAATAGAGAGGTAAAAAGGGCAAAGGACCGATGATGGTGATTCTTCTAACGGTAAGTTTGCGGGTCAAAGTGGACCAAGGTTCAAGAAGAGGTTTTCCAACCAAAGCTCCTCTAGTGCTCCTAAGACCAACAAAGATAGGGTGTCTAACCCTAAGCCTCAAGGAGGCAATAGGAGTGGACCTTCCATGGAGAGGCCTACATGTGCCAAGTGTGGTACATGTAGGCCGGTATGGGTGTGTGCTATGGATGTGGAAAAAGTGGGCATCAATTGAAAGATTGTCCAACCCGTACGACCAAAGGGAAGAGAGGAAAATCAAGCTCCTCCAAGTGGTTCAAATCCCGATGCTTCCAAGAAGAATTGCTTCTATGCTCTTCAATCCCGAGGTGACCAAAAGAGCTCCCCGGATGTTGTAACGGGTATGTTGCAAATCTTTTCCATTGATGTTTATGCATTATTTGACCCCGGTGCCACTTTGTCTTTTATTACACCCTATGTGGCTGTGAAATTTGAAATGCTCCACGATACCCTAATAGAACCTTTTTCGGTTTCTACCCCGATTGGTGACTCGGTTGTGGCTAAAAGAGTTTATAGGAGTTGTCCTATTTCTTTGTCTCATAAGGTCACTTTGGTTGATTTGGTAGAATTAGACATGCTTGATTTTGATGTAATTTTGGGCATGGATTGGTTGCATGCATGTTATGCTTTCATTGATTATAGAACTCAGGTAGTAAAGTTTCAATTTCCAAAAGAGCCAATTTTAGAGTGGAAAGGGGGGAATTCTATTCCTAGAGGTCAATCTGTTTCATGTCTAAAAGTTAGAAAAATGATCTCCAAGGGTTGCATGTATCATATTGTTAGGGTTATGGATGTTGAGTCTAATATCCCTTTTTTAGAGTCGGTCCCCATAGTGAGAAAGTATCCAGAAGTCTTTCCCGATGACTTGCCCGGTATTCCTCCTGAACAGGAAATAGACTTTGACATTGATCTTTTGCCGGATACACAACCTATATCTATTCCCCCTTATCGGATGGCTCTGTCCAAATTGAAAGAGTTGAAGGAGCAACTCAAGGATTTGCTAGACAAGGGTTTTATTCAACCAAGCATATCTCCATGGGGTGCACCAGTATTGTTTGTGAAAAAGAAAGATGGGTCCCTTAGGATGTGTATTGATTACCACCAATTGAACAAGGTCACTATAATGAATAAGTATGCACTTCCTAGGATTGACAATTTGTTTGATCAACTCCAAGGGGCTACATTTTTCTCCAAAATAGATCTTCGTTCGGGTTACCATCAACTAAGGGTAAGAGGATGTGATATTTCGAAGATGGCCTTTAGGACCCGGTACGATCACTACAAATGTGTGGTTATGTCTTTGGGTTACCAAATGCCCCGGCGGCATTCATGGACATAATGAATAGGATGTTTAGACAATATCTTGATTCATTTGTGATCGTCTTTATCGATGATATTTTGATCTATTCAAGGAGTGAGGGTGAACATAAGGATCATTTGATGATAGTTTTGCAAGTCCTTAAAGACCACCAATTATATGCTAAGTTTAGTAAGTGCGAGTTCTGGCTAAGGTCGGTTGCTTTCCTTGGTCACATTGTGTCGGGCATGGGTATTGAGGTAGATCCTAAAAAGACAGATGCGGTCAAGGGTTGGCCTATACCTCTAACTCTTACCGATATTAGAAGTTTTTTGGGTTTGGTCGGTTACTATAAGAGGTTTGTTGAGGGTTTTTCCTCCATTGCTTCTCCATTGACGACTTTGACTCAAAAGAAAGCTAAGTTTGTGTGGTCGGAGGCTTGAGAGAAAAGCTTCCAAGAATTGAAAGATAGATTGACATCCGCTACGGTGTTGACCTTACCGGAAGGTACCGATGGGTTTGTGGTATATTGTGACGCTTCTCAAGTGGGTTTGGTATGTGTCCTTATGCAACGTGGTAAAGTGATTGACTATGCTTCACGATAACTTAAGGTCCATGAGAAGAACTATTCGACTCATGACCTTGAATTAGCGACGGTTGTATTTGCTTTGAAAATATGGAGACATTACTTATATGGGGTCCATGTAGATGTGTTTACCAACCACAAGAGTCTTCAATATGTGTTTAGTCAAAACAACTTGAATCTCTGACAAAGAAGGTGGTTAGAACTTTTGAAGGACTATGACATAAGTGTCCTTTACGACCCTGACAAAGCTAATGTAGTGGAGGATGCCCTAAGTAGATTGTCCATGGGTAGTGTGGCTCATGTAGAAGATGAGAAGAAGGAATTGGTTCGTGATGTGCATAGATTCATGGTTCATCATAGTTCCGAATTGTCCTTTGTGGTTGATGTGAAGTCTAAGCAACACCTTGATCCTATTTTGATGGAGTTGAAAGAATCGGTTATCAACAAGTCCGTTGAGGCTTTCTCCCAAGGGGGAGATGGGGTGCTTAGATACCAAGGTAGGTTATGTGTTTCGGATGTTGATGGCTTGAGAGAGAAAATTTTAGAAGAGGCTCATGGTTCGCGGTATTCTATTCATCCAGGAGCCACCAAGATGTACCGTGATCTACGGAAAGTCTATTGGTGGAATGGCATGAAAAAGGATATAGCGGGTTTTGTAGCCAAATGCCCAAATTGTCAACAAGTTAAGGCCGAACACCTAAAATCGGGAGGTTTGCTCCAAGATATAAATATTCCCACTTGGAAGTGGGAGGAGGTGAATATGGACTTTGTGGTGGGTTTGCCTCGTACTCGAAGGCAACACAATTCTATTTGGGTCATTGTTGATAGCATGACTAAATCAGCCTACTTTATTCCCGTCAAGATTTCATTTTCGGCAGAAAACTATGCCAAATTGTACATTAAGGAGATAGTGAAGTTGCATGGGGTTCCTATATCTATGATATCGGATCGGGGTACTCAATTTACTTCACATTTTTGGAAGGCGTTCCAACAAGGGCTTGGTACCAATGTTAAACTTAGTATCGCTTTCCACCCTCAAACGGATGGTCAAGCGGAATGTACCATTTAAACCTTATATCTCATGTTGAGGGCATGTGTGATTGATTTCAAGGGTAATTAGGATGACTATCTTCACTTGATAGAATTTGCCTACAACAATAGATACCACTCAAGCATTGCCATGGCTCCATTTGAAGCACTTTATGGTAGGAGGTGTAGATCTCCCGCTGGTTGGTTTGAAGTAGGTGAGTTTTCTCTAATTGGTCTCGAACTAGTTTATGATGCAAAAAGTCTGACTCATTAGATAGAGGTTGAAAACGGCCCAAAGTCGGCAAAAATCGTATGCCGATGTTAGTAGGGATCTTGAATTTCAGGTTGGTGATTGGGTCTACTTGAAAATATCACCTATGAAAGGTGTGATGAGGTTTGGTAAGAAGGGAAAGCTTAGTCCTTGGTATGTGGGCCAATACCAAATCTTGAAACGTGTTGGGAAAGTTGCTTATGAATTGGATTTGCCAAATGAGTTGGCTCCGCTTCACCCGGTGTTTCATGTTTCCATGCTTAAGAAATGCATTGGCGATCTGGTATCCATCCTTCCTTTAGAGGGTTTAGGAGTTGATGAGAACCTTTCTTATGAAGAGATCCCAGTGGAGATTTTGGACCGGCAAGTAAAGAGGTTAAGAAATAAAAAGGTAGTTTCCGTTAAAGTCTTATGGAGGAATCACTTTGTTGAGGGTGCTACATGGGAGGCCGAGGCTGATATGAACTCTCGCTATCCTCATTTTTTTCTTCTACTCCTCTCCCAACTTAAAGTAAGTAGTTTTCTTAAGTTTGGTGCTTTGGGAGTCATTTGTACTATGAGTGTTCTTTATGATTTCCTTATAATGTGCATGTTCTTGTGAGAATTCATAATTTAGTATAAATTGATTTTTCATGGCTTATATGTTCCTTATGTTGGTTTGCAGTTTAGTATGATGATTGCATATTTGACTTCATAAGATGTTGTATTGAACATGCTTAATTATGCTTTGATGAAATGGCATATTGGCTCCTTATTGTTGTGTTGAGCTTACTTTGAGTTGGAGAAGGTAGTTCCTCCTAAGATGATGTGAAATGATGAGCTTCGTGCATATTGGGTTGTAGATGTAGCCCCTACTTCCTTGTAATTGCATTGTTTATGACTTGAGAAGGAATTGATGTTTCCTCCTTTGAATTGTGCATTGTTTATATGTTGCATGCTTGTTGGGCTGCTAGTATTGAGTCTTGTTTTTGTAGGGTGTCTAAATCTCCATTCGAGGACGAATGTTCCCAAGGGGGAGATAATGTAACACCCTAGAATCTAGTAGGCTATCATAGAGCTTATCAAGAGTGCTAAAGTATCTTTCCGTAAATGTTTAAGACTAATCTAAGCTAAAATGAAAGGGGTAAACGTCTAGGAAGAAGGTAAGGACCTAAACTACTAAGAGGGGATGAAGGAAAACTTGTTCTTTGATGGACCTAGTTGGAGATTGGGCAGCATGATTGCCCAAGTGACTTGGAAATGCGCCAAAGTGCACTTGGGGTCGCCTAGTGGGTTGTCCCCTTGGCCTAGGTTCTGGAAAAAAGGGCGAGCTATGTCATGGTTTGCTGGTTGGGTTGGCGATTCGCCCAACAAACCACCCCCATCGCCTAGTAAGCTGCCCATTTAGGGAGCCTACCAGAAATTTAGGTGAGCCAAGGGCTCTTTAGGCGAGTCGCCTAGTGCCCTTGGCGAGCCAAGGGGTTCAATGGGCGATCAAAATCGTGAATGAGGGAAAAATTTATGTTGTAACTTAAAGTGGTCCATAGTTTTATTCCAAAATTAAAACTCCATTATTCTACTCTTTTCCCAATAGGTATATAACCTTTTTAGACTTGAAATTCCTTCAATTAAGTCATTTTCAAAAGATAAAAGAAGACCCATCTTCTCTCCAATATTTCTCTCACTAGGAATCCTCCATTGAAGAAGCTCAAGAACTTGAAGAATAGGGCTTAAGAATCCATCTTCTCAACTCCAATTCGTGGGCAAAGCTTCAATTAAGGTATGGGAGACTTGATTCGTGGAACACTTTTCTCCATGAAGCCCTTCAACTCTTAATTTCGAAATTTGGTAAATTGTTGAAAAACTAGGGTTTTCATTCTAGCCATGGATTCTCCACAGTCATGTTACTCTACTTCAGAGCTATAAACTCATCCTTCTTCCTATATCTCAAGGTACGAGGCACATTTTTCTCTAAGAATAAGGCATAAGACTGTGCCTAAGTCAATGGAGGTATGAATGATAAAAGACATTCCATGTATGCTCTCGACTACAGCTTCGCCTTACCCTAAAACTGGAAAGTCACAAACTCAACCCCATGTTTCTAGACAATGCCCAACTTATGAAGCCTCTCGTAGCAATCCAAGATGAACTCAAACGTATCCTAACCCTAAGAACCATGAAACACTGGATGTTTAAGCTTCAAGAACTTAGTCAACATCTCATGTTATGTACCTATCATCACATGGCCAAGCAATAGACGGAATAAATCTTCAGCACCCAAGTCCTTATACATTTTAGGAATAATAGTAGCAACAATTTGAGTGTTCGGAATATAAGTAGTATGCACCATGTGAAAGGCTCCCGTACCATTCGACCCACTCAGAAAAGCTAGTACTTGCTAAATAGTCCTCATGACCATAGGGGGAAGACCTGCAATCCCAGCCAAGCCATCACTTTAGGTTCACCATCATCTTCAATCTAAATCACAACCTCTTCCTCCATGGGATCCTAGGGTGGGGTGGCATTGCTTTCCTTTGTGTATTCACATTATAAGCTCCATCTCTGGCGGGTATTGCCCTTCCTCTTCCCATGCCTCGTCCTCTTCCACGTTCTCTCGCCGCGAGCTTAGTTGCTGACTTTGCTGCTGGAACTACTACCCTTATGTTGTTACGTTGAGTGGCATTAAATAGCAATTTGGATCGCTAGATACTAATTGGTTTCAATTCATATAACAAAGGAAGGAAGAAAGAGAATTTCGTAAGTTAATATAGCCTATTTCAGAAATGTACAGACGTCTACGTACCATTCTGCAGAACTCTACAAGACTCATTTTGGTATGACTATCAATAACCCTAGGGCTCTGATACCAAATTGGTTAAGACCCCGATCGCCTTAAGTAGAACCCACACTAAAAAACTGGTGTGAGAACCAACTACTAATATAAAACCAACCAAACATTATTTAAAAAACAAGTTTATGATATAAAAAGTAAAACATTTCAACAACCAAAGGATTTAGTTCCCTTAAACTCAATCCAATAGTCCAAAAAAATTCAATGTGGAAAATCCCTTAAGAACTGAAAGTCATCATAACCAAAATTCTAAAATACTCAAACTAGGGATGCAACCCCGAAACTAATCCATAAGCTAAAGACTAGTATCTATGTACGAAATGATGGATAAGAAAATAGAAGAACATATGGCTGCTCGAAAAATGTAGCTCACCCTTGGATTCGGAATTAGGCGTCTCTCAACTGAGGTCTTAGATCAGCCGCTGGAAGTGTGTTGTATTCAACAGAGAAGAGAACAAGTACAATATCATTACACAAACCACAATGTAATGATAGGATCACATAGCCAGTCCAAGATATGAACGTAAAATATCACTACAAAGTAGTAAAACATAACAATGCATATACAACAAGAATCAAACCACATAGACTCTTAGTCACATGTCATGAAACAACAATACATGGATTAATCAATGCATGGAACATATCCCACATGATCACAAATGCAAATGCTCGGTCCTTTCATGAAACCACAACCATATAACTTGTCCTCTCATGGAACCCAAACCTAAACTCTTAGTGTACTAACATGGTACATGATCTATCCATAGTTAGTGTACCATCATGGTACCTGAGCCAACCAACAATCACAACCAATCATGCACAATCACATATCACGATGAATAATACCACTTGAAATCCACAAGTCACAATAACAAGTTCATTGCATGAGATTCCCTACATGATGTTATTTTATATGTTTCTCTACCATGGATTAATTGTACAAATGATACTACAAAACAATAGACATGCATACACACATAAATAGAAAATATACAACCATCATCTACCCCTAATGAAATCTCTTGAAAATTCTAAGTAACCCGAGTTTTCCCCTTGTGAAGTGCCACTGCTTGTTTTTTGGTCTAAAACAACAATATAAACAACAATCAATTACTAATGGCCTATCGATTCACCAGATAATTAATAAATCCTAACCCCGGACAAAATATGATCATCTTTTACAACATAGGGCTCTTTCCCACTATTGAATCATGTCAAAACATTTTACCAATAGTAATAACCTAGATTCTAAATCTTAAGAATCAATACATAAGGTTGGGGAGTCAAATACTTACCTTTATCGATGAATTCTATGGAAAATAGGTGCTAACTTCCAAAAATCGCCCCTCCTAAGTCCAACAACTCAAAGTGTAGAAAATAGGTGTTTTGGGGCTTTTTCTATACTAAAGTACGAGGTCTACACACTCCGCTATAGAGGGATGCCTCCCGCTACAGTGGCCTCGACAAAACTTTAGAAACTAAAACTTTGGAAAGAGGCCATTTTTACATTATAAACTTTTCCCTTGACATCCAGACACATACCTTTCATGCCAAGATCAATTTTGGAAGATATACCTACACAAATTTAATTCTGAAAGGACCTATGGGTTCTTCAATGTCTTGGATACAAAAATATATCAACCAACCTCAAGATCATACCCCACCTATTACCGGATGGCCCTAGACCTCTCCTAAACAAGATTCCGTCGAAGGCTGGCCTAACCAAAAAAATTTAAGTCACTATTGATATACCGTGAGTTTACGGTATTTTTGATGGATTTCACTTGGAGTTTTGTGTGAGTCTTGAGCATTTTGTTATTAGATATGATGGTATTTGATCTCATTTTTCAGGAAATCGATTTAAATTAGTTGACGTTGAAAATAACTGAAATAGCAGGATGTTGGAAACCTACAAGCTCACCCACTAGCCATCACTCAGTTGACGAGCCGTAGGTGGAAGCCGTGGGTCAATGGTTCAAGGAAGTCTGACCAAGTGTGGAACCACAGAGGTGACCTACGCCCCATAGATGGAGTGATGAACAGTAGGTGGGAGTCATCAATCGATTTAGAAAGTTAAGTTCCAGTACTTGAACCACAGATGTGTAGGACGAATCGTGAGTGGAACTACGAGCCATAGGTGGCAACATTCATTGAAAAGGCCAAAATATTTTCTAACTGTTAAACTACGAAGGTGACCCACGGACCGTTGGCTGATCCACGGTCCGTCGTTGGTCACCGTCTGCCAAAACTGGAATTTTCCTTATTTTGTTTCCTACTTGGTTTAGGATTTAAATACTATAAATATAGGTTGTAATTTACGTTTTTAGAGGTTAGACCTTTTTGGAGACTATTGTTCTATGCTTTTGGAATTATTTTGCAAGCTTTTTAGCAGTTTAATCCTTGAAGCTCGTTTATGCAATTTGCTTTTGATTTTCAATTCAAGATTTTGGTATTCATCTACTTTGATTATAAGTTCATGATTCTTCTTAACAACAATATGAACTGTGAATTCTCAAGCATGAGTAGCTAAATCCACAACTAGGGTTGTGGGAACCATGAGCAATTAACAACGTATGACTAATAAATAAGTAATTCTTAAATAGTGTTTATGCCTGTATTGTTAGTCTTTTTGTTTAGAATGCTTTCTAGTGGTGCACAACGTTAGAACTCGCCTTATTCCTACTTGCCGGACCTAGGAGGTAATGAATGAGAAAATATTAAAAAATAGAGATTTAGTTAAGAAATTGTTGCTATCTAATAGCTTGACCTTAATCAATTGATGTAAGGGGTAATACCCAACTCAATTGACGCGAGGGCTAATCCGGGGTTAAAGGTAAGGGTTAGTAAAGTACACACCCATAGACGGACCAAGTTGCGTGGTGAAATTACCTACTTGGAGGACCAATCACTTAGGGATACCCAACTTATCAACCTTGCATGTCGAACACTAGGATAAAGTTACTATTATTAGGAATACTGCGTTAAGAGATTGTGGGGAACACTTATACCCTAGTTTCCATCTCATATTGATATCTCAAACTACAAATCCTGTTTACTTGTTACCTATTGATACAAATCAACAATCTGTTATTTTATTTACAAATTCCCCCTTTTTGTTACTTTTCTCGGAAATAGTTGACTAAACGTAGATCATTGTGAGTTAGCTTAAGTCTAAACCATATTCCTCATGGGATCGACCCTAACCTGAAATTTAGGTTCTTTATTTGGCAACGACCACTTATACTTCTTTCGGGAGGTGTAATTTTGGCGTATCAACTATCTGAAAAGTTTTCTAGCCCAAATTCTTTCAACATTGTAATAATTATAATGACTGGGTCAGGTCGTTACAAAGCATTAACAATACCATGATAAGGAAGGCATGATTTTCTAGTGCGAGAAAATTAGAGCAATGCCATACTTGGTATTTCACACAATTTTAAGAGTTAGTTATTAACCTTTGATTCATGGTATAGGGTGGATACCCTTATATTATTTGTTCTTAAGTTTATGGAAGAGATAATATGAGTTAGTGATAGAGAGAAAATATAGGCTTCATAGATAAATATCTCATGTATTACACATGTTATTACAAATGAACTTACTAATATTTCACTTTCAAAGACACAATACTATTAAATTATTTTTTTTTCCAAAGAGGTAATTAAGATACTATTACTTACTCTTCACATATCCTGTAATTACATTTGCCCAATCATTGGTGTAGGGTATAAAGATTTGTGAGGCTTATTTGGGATATTGAATACCGATACACTCAAAATTTTACATTAACATTATGCAATACGGTCCTATTTAATCATAAAAATCCAAAGTAGGTTAGGGTCGAATCCTAAAATAATAGGGAAAAATAACTAAAAAGTAGATTGGCGGTTTGATTTTTATTCTGTAAGAGTTGAAAAGATAAACTTAAAACTAAGAATTTCACTAATAACTTTGAGTTGTAAATACATACTATTAAACACTAAGGTTGTGTCCCCATAATAGAGTACATCGTTCTTCAATTTTCGTCCAATTACAGATAATCAATTTTCGACATATGTACTCAGTCCCTAAATCACTACGTACTTAATCTTTCCTAAGAGTTAAACTATTAATCATATATGATATTTCCATAATTATATGAGTTATTTAGATATGAATGACTAGTTATGTCATGTGAGTTCAAGTTATTCCTAAGCAAATCTATTAAACAAGGGTTAGTGTCTTGAGTTCATGCAAACTTTTCTACAAATCTTAATCCACTTTCTCCAAAAAAGATATAATGGCACAAATTAATATTTTCAACCATCAATCAATCGATAAAAACAAGAAGAAGGTTGATAGTTTAATTCTTGAAGATTATGCATAACACGAAAATTTATGCATATTACACTCTCCATGGATTCATAACCTCAATAGAGAAATTAATTACTCATGATTGAAGATAAACAACAAGAATAATAATTGAATAAATTCATAATTCTTACTTGAATAAAACTGTCACGACCCAGACCATCGTGATTGGCACCCACACTAACCCTCTGGTGGGAGAACCGTTACTACAACCCAACTAACCAAATTAACAAAAACTAAAGCATTTAAAGATACATAAGTAAGTTTAATTGTCTAAAGGAAAAATAGGAAGTTTCCATAAACTCCGAAAGTCTAACAAAAAAATTATGGATATAATGCCTAGAACTTGAAAGTCAATATACCAAAACATCTACTAACGACAAGTCTAACAAAATGGGTGCAACCCTGTCATGACCTAGGAGTACACACTAGATGTAACATGGTGTACTTAGCCCAAAGGGGTCTCATACAAGCCCTTAGCATATCATAACATAAGATAATAGAACATTATGGAAATTTTAAAACTTTATCCATACAATCGAAGTCTTTATAAAAGCAATGCGGAAGTCTTACTACACTTTGTCTCAAACCATCTACACTCAACTTTGAATAAAACCTTTGGGACGCAACCCATACAATAGTCTAAAACATAAAGAAAAGACATAAAGGTAATGGTGGCTTTATCCTCGATACTATGAGGACTCACCAAATCTTCAACTCCTTGCACCTTAGAAACCTATCCTCAAGAAAGGGACTCAATGTAGCCAAGCCCTACATTTGGTAAGAATGTAGGCAAGAGTATGCGTTAGTACAAAAGTACTAAATATGATAGCTAGCATAACATCATAAGAGCATAACACAAGGGTTAGCCAACATCAAATATAAGTCATAAGCATAAGAGACAACAAAATAATCATGAGCATAATCTCCAACATAGACATGATATAAGCATTAGTCATGATAAAGCATAGCTCATATAAATAGTCCATACTTCGACCTTCATACCATAAAAGAACCATTTCATAAGTAACCTCCAAGTATACTTGTGCAATGCATGGATAGGATCCCATAATCCCATACATACTAAGTATCCCCTTTGGTCGTCATAATCATACTTACCATCTTAGGATCTCATCCTTAGCATAATGCTCATAACCAAGGAATCTCTAACCTTTAGTCAATCATAACATAACCAGGAAGGCAACTATAGCACAATCATATATAAGAATACATCACATAATAGAAACACTTCATGAGTCACCTCAAGGCAAGCTTGTGGCATGCATGAACAAGACCCCATAATCCTACCTATGCTAAAATAGACACTTTATGTTCTTCATTCATGTTTATCATCTCTTGGCCTCATAGACAAGGGGAATCACCTCTAGTCATGCATGTAGTGGAGGGGTCTTTCAAGCTACAATCCAAACTAGTCATGCTCATGTTCATAAATGCAAGGGGAATCACCTCAAGGCATAAATGTTTCACTCATCATAAAGGACAAGGGGAATCACCTCAAGCCATACATATTATTTAATTATAAAGACAAGGGTAATCAACTCTAGTCATACATATCAATGAATCATAGGTATTCACCTCCATGTTCATTTTAATGAGATATAGGTATTCGCCTCCGTATCCATTTTAAGGTGTAATGTAGGTATTCGCCTCCACACCATCACATAAGGATCATAGGTAATCTCCTCTATGATCAATATAAAGGCTAATGGGTAATCACCGCTTGCCTTGGGAGTCATACATACATAAAGGGTAATCACCTCACACTCCTCATATCATGACATGGGTAATCACCTCATGTTTAACTAATTAGGAATAAGGGAACTCACCTCACATTCCTATCATACAAAGGTGTTTTAGGGGAATCACCAGAACCTCATCACATTTCATAGTCCTAGGACTTAGATTCATTTTAGTTGAGAATGGCCTTTCAACCTAGAATCATTCTATGTGAGAGAACCTTTCATATCATATCATATCATATTCATGCATGAGTGTGTATGTGAGAATGTCCATTCAACAACACAACTACATATTATGATCATAGACACTTCACTTTCAAAGTGTTCATAAGCATATTCATAGATTCATAGAAACATGCATAATATCATATCTAGAATTCTACATTAGACATGGATATCATCATAACTCAAGTGATTCTATCACTTCATACAGCCTATCATTCAGAAGGTAGATTAGGTAGGTAAAGATCTTTTATCACAATTCTATGCATTAGCCCTCTATTCTCATTTAGATTTTACTCTCAAAGCCTTGACATCATTCATGAATACAAGCCCTACTATCAAAGCTTTACTTATATAATCATCATTCATACCTAGATTTCAAGTCATTCTAATCACATTCTTCATTATCAAGTGATTCTAGTCATAATTCATCATAAAGGTTCAACTTCAAGCTTTACTAGTTATGTTCCATCATATATACTATAATATAATTCAATTCATATCTACTTGATTTTAATCTTGAAAAATTACTATAGGCATCATCAATTTTAGAAGATCATCTCTAAGTCTTCAATTTCACCTTTCATGGCATAAACCCACATAACTTCAATTTCATCAATTAACTAGGGTTAGCCATGGAAAACATATAATATATGCATAATAAACTAATTCAATACTAAATCAATCATAAAAAAGTATTATCCACTCAATTGGAATCATACTCAACACTACCCACAACATAGGAAGAAACCCTAGCTTAGATTGGGGTTCATCTTCACAATTTGGGGGAAATCTATGGGGTTCCATGGATGGAAGAATCCATGGATGAATAAGATATCATACCTTGATTATAAAGCCCTCATAATTCTTGCAACAATGGAGGATTTTGACCTAGATTGCTTCTCTTCTTCTTCTTATTTCCTTCCTAGAGAGAGAATTTCTTGGATGAAATTGGGTCTCTTTGTGAATTGATAATAATGATTTTGGAATCATCTAATTAAGGGTCTATTATCTATATGTAAGGGGTCTAATTACTAATAAAAATGACCCCAATTAATAACTAACTAATTCTAGAATATCCCCTTAACCCCAACTTAAAAACTTAAAACTAAAAACTGCCCCAACCCACGAAACCCCGATCCACGGACCGTGGGTGGTTCTACGGAACGTATTGGTCCTTCGTGGGTGGAGTACTGGATCCTGGTTTTGCAGGGATGACCCACGACCATCCCTCACGATGTGTGGGTTGACCCACGGGGCGTGATTCCCCATCATGGGTCACTACCTTGTGGGCAGATTTAAGGACTGTTTTGGGGTCCTCCTCAATGATCCCTTTAGTTTGTCCTTGGGGAGTCGTACCTTGATGTTTAACCCCTAAGCCCCTCATTCTAAGTACGGGAAGTCATTTTATGATTCTACCCCTCATATAAAACTCTAGAACTCCCACGTAAAGCTCTAATTTAACTTACTAGTTTTCCGGGTGTTACAATATCTCCCCCTTGGGAACATTCGTCCTCTAATGACATTTCTAAACACCTCTTAAAGGAAACGACTCTAGAATAGCAGCCCATCATGCATGCAACACATTCAAATGCCCACAAACAAAGGAGGAATTTCATTTCCAAGCCAAACATACTCAATGCAACACAAGGAAGTAAGAACTACATCTAACAACCCATGATGCAAGAAATTCTCATAACTAGTCATGTTCAAGGAGGAACTACCATCTCCTAACTAAAAAATGCTCAATCATACACTCATGGAGCCGATATGCATTTTACTCTCAAAAAGAATTTATTTAAGGAGGAATCTTTCAACTCCAAACTAAGGCATGCTTAAATTTTCATCTCATGAAGTCAAATAGGCAACTCATACTCAATGCACTACAACATGAGGAAATACATCATTTAAACTCATTTTCTTTTAAATCATAAGATTTCATGAACATGCATCATATAAGGAGATCATGGCAACACCTAAACACATAATAACCTTGCTAGCTAGGCTCACCATCTCCCCCTTGGGAGTAAGCCTATACAAACTCTTCTAAACATCTTTTATCCCATAAAGGAAACAATGAAGCTCATTCATACTAAAGACAACATCAAAGTCTAACATGTCAAATTTATCAAGTCACAAAAGACCAAACAATACCGGAATCTAATAAAGCATAACACACATACCGGTAATCACATAAGGAGGTCACTCTTGTTCATTTCTAGCTTGGAAAGCTTAAGATCTATTCTTCTTTGGAGCACTCCCACCCAAACCAATTGAACTGGAGGAAGGGTAGGGTTGGGACCTACGATGAGTATCCCCTTCATTTCTAGCAACTTTAGGGCAATGCCTTATTTTGTGGCCCAACTCACCACAACAAAAACAAACACTAGAACCCGCTAAGCATTCACCCTCATGCCTTCTATCACACTTACTATATCCCTGCAATAGAATCTCACTACTATCATCTTGAGACGTAGGGTTAGACACCCTTTTTTGGTTGAATTTAGGAGTACTTGAGGGCCCTTGCCCGAGGAACTTTTGTCTAAACCTAGGGCGACCATGTCCATCGAGCTCATCATCAAAGGACTTATCATCATCCAATCTAGACCTATTTTTCTTCCTAGATTCTTCCTTGAGTTTTGACTCCTCAATTTATGGGCAAAAACCATAAGACGCGAGATATCCATATCATCAAGAAACATTGTCGTACGACATTCTTTTTCTACTAAGTCGGACACTCCCATCATGAACTAATTCATCCTAGCCCTTGAATCCTCTACTAAAGTTGGAGCATACATGGAGAGTTGAGTAAACATTAGAGAATACTCTTGAACATTCATACCACCTTGCTTAAGGTTAATGAACTCTTGCATTTTTTCCTCCCTCAACTCTAGGGGAAAGAACCTATCAATGAATGCATCCTTAAACACCTACCACTCTATGAGATCCACTTCTACTGGTCTACTCTCCTCCATTGACCATACCATATTTGTGCTACCCCTCTCAATTGGTAAGCGGCTAACTCCACTTTCTCTACCAAAGTCACCCCCATGGTATCAAGAATCTTATAAACCTCCTCTATAAACTCCTTAGGGTCCTCTTCCACTTTGGAGCCATAGAACTCAGGGGGTTTTATCTTAGTAAACTCCCTCACTCTTAAAGCCGCGAAATTCACATTAAGGTTCACTGAAGCTACAATCTCTCTATTGGCTTGCCCCGTCATGGATTGAGCCAACATTTGGATAGCCGATCTAATCTCCGCATTCGACATAACCGAAGGATCAATTGGAGCTTGGGGAGGACCCTCATGATCCACATTTGCTTCCTCATTTCTCCTAGCATTTGCCTTTGTGTTAGCCATACCCTGAAAACCATAGGGCACGAATTAGGAGAAGGACCTACTAGAGCCAAACACTATTGCACGACTTAGAGAATGAAGAAGTGAAGTTTCCTAAACATCCAATAGACTCCTATACATAAATGTGGCGCGCTTCACATTTACGAACAAGATTCTACTAAACGTGGTTTAAGACAATCCTAAAACCATTCTAAACCTTGTGCTCTGATTACCAAGTTTGTCACGACCCAGGGGTACACCCTAGATGTAACATGGCGAACTTGACCTCAAAGGGATCTCATACAAGCCCTTAGCATATCATAACATAAGATAATAGAAAATTACAGAAATTATAAAACTTTATCCAGAAAATCGAAGTCTTTATAAAAAGCAAAGCGGAAGTCTTACTACACTTTGTCTCAAACCATCTAAACTCAACTTTGAATAAAATCTTTGGGACGCAGCCTATACAATAGTCTAAAACATAAAGAAAAGACATAAAGGTAATGGTGGCTTTATCCTCGATACTATGAGGACTCACCAAATCTTTAACTCCTTGCACCTTAAAAACCTATCATCAAGAAAGGAACTCAATGTCGCCAAACCCTACATTTAGTAAGAATATAGGCAATAGTATGCGTTAGTACAAAAGTACTAAATATGATAGCTAGCATAACATCATAAGAGCATAACACAAGGGTTAGCCAACATCAAGCATAAGAGACAATAACATAATCATGAGTATAATCTCTAACATAGACATGATATAAACATTAGTCATCATAAATCATAACTCATATACATAGTCCATACTTACACCTTCATACCATAAAAGAACCATTTCATAAGTAACCTCCAAGTATACTTGTGCAATGCATGGATAAGATCCCATAATCCCATAATCCCATACATACTAAGTATCCCATTTGGTCATCATAATCATACTTAACATCTTAGGATCTCATCCTTAGCATAATCCTCATAACCAAGGGAATCTCTCACCTTTAGTCAATCATAAAATAACAAGGAATGCAACTATAGCACAATCCTATGTAGGCATACATCACATAAGAGAAACACTTCATGAGTCACCTCAGGGCAAGCTTGTGCCATGCTTGAACAAGACCCCATAATCCTACCCATGATAAACTAGATACTTTAGGTTCCTCATTCATGTTTATCATCTTTTGGCCTCATAGACAAGGGGAATCGCCTGTAGTCATGCATGTAGTGGAGGGCCCTTTCAAGCTACAATCCAAACTAGTCATGCTCATGTTCATAAATGCAAGGGGAAAAACCTCAAGGCATGAATGTTTAGCTCATCATAACGGACAGGGGGGATCACCTCAAGCCATACATATCATGGAATCATAAAGACAGGGGTAATCACGTCTAGTCATACATATAAATGAATCATAGGTATTCGCCTACGTGTTCATTTTAATGAGATATAGGTATTCACCTCCGTATCCATTTTAAGGTGTAATGTAGGTATTCTCCTCCATACCATGACATAAGGATCATAAGTAATCGCCTCCATGATCAACATAAAGTCTAATGGGTAATCACCACTTGCCTTGGGAGTCATACATACATAAAGGGTAACCACCTCACACTCCCCATATCATGACATGGGTAACCACATCATGTTTAACTAATTAGGAATAAGGGAACTGATCACCTCATATTCCTATCATACAAAGGTCTTTTAGGAGAATCACCACAACCTCATCATATTTCATAGTCCTAGGACTTAGATTCATATTAAGTGAGAATGACCTTTCAACCATGAATCATTCTATGTGACGGAGCCTTTCATATCATATCATATTAATGCATGAGTGTGTATGTGAGAATGTTTTTTCAACAACATAAATACATATCATGATCATAGACACTTCACTCTCAAAGTGTTCATAAGCATATTCATAGATTCATAGAAACATGCATAATATCATATCTAGAATTCTACATTACACATGGATATCATCATAACTCATGTGATTCTATCACTTCATACAATCTATCATTCGTAAGGTAGATTAGGTAGGTAAATTTTTTTATCACAATTCTATTCATTAGCCCTCTATTATCATTTAGATTTTACTTTCAAAGCCTTAACATATATAGTTCATCATATTAGCTTTACTCTCAAAGCCCTAGTGATCATCATTCATGACTACAATCCCTACTCTCAAAGCTTTACTTCTACAATCTTCATTGATACCTAGATTTCAAGGTATTCTAATAACATTCTTCATTATCAAGTGATTCTAGTCATAATACATCATAAAGGTTCAACTTCAAGCCTTACTAGTCATGATTCATCATATATACTATAATCTAATTCAATTCATGTCTACTTGATTTTAATCTTGCACAATTACTATAGGCATCATCAATTTCAGAAGATCATCTCTAAGTCTTCAATTTCACCTTTCATGGCATAAACCCACATAACTTCAATTTCATCAATTAACTAGGGTTAGCCATGGAAAACATATAATATATGCATAATAACCTAATTCAATACTAAAACAATCATAAGCAAGTATTATTCACTCAATTAGAATCATACTCAGCACTACCCACAACATAGGAAGAAACCCTAGCTTAGATTGGGGTTCATCTTCACAATTTGGGGGAAATCTAGAGGGCTCCATGGATGAATAAGCTATCATACCTTGATTCTAAAGCCCTCATAATTTTTGCAAAAATGGAGGATTTTGACCTATATTGCTTCTCCTCCTCCTCCTCTTCTACTTCTTGTTCTTCTTATTCTTCTTCTTCTTCTTTGCTTCCTAGAGAGAGAATTTCTTGAAGGGAATTAGGTCTCTTTGTGAATTGAAAACAATGATTTTGGAATCATCTAATTAAGGTATATTAGCTATATATAGGGGGTCTAATTACTATTAAAATGACCCCACTTATTAACTAACTAATTCTAGAATATTCCCTTAACCCCCAACATAAAAATTTAAAACTAAAAACTGCCCCAACCCACGAGACCCCGACCCACTGACCGTGGGTGGGTCTACAAACCGTACTGGTCCTTCGTGGGTGGAGTACTGCATCCTGGTTTTGCAGGCTTGACCCCAACCCTCCCCCACGGAACGTGGGTTGACCCATGGGGGGTGAGTCCCCATCGTGGGTCACTGCCTTGTGAGCAGATTTAGGAACTGTTTTGGGGTCCTCCTTAAGGACCCCTTTGGTTGGTCCTTGGGGAGTCGTACCTTGACGTTTAACCACTAAACCCCTCATTCTAAGTACGGGAAGTCATTTTACGATTTTACCCCTCACATCAAACTCTTGAACTCCCACGTAAAGCTCTAGTTTAACTTACTAGTTTTTTGGGTGTTACAAACCACTAACTAAACATAAGAAAATCTAAAGTACTAGTATAAGTCCGGATAGAAATGGACTAAACATAACAAGAACTCATAGCAGCCTGGAAAAACTGGCTCATCCTTGAATTCGATTTGATCACTGATCTCATAGATGAGGTCTGTCAATAGTCGCCTGAAGATGTCTTGTACTCAACAAAGAAAGAGCAAGTGCAGTATCAGTACACAACTACAGTGTACTGGTAGGATCAGACGACTATTCCAATAAGTGAAACATATACAAGTAATCACAACATAATAAAACACGCATACACCGAACATATACAATATCAGTCATCATTTCAGGATCAATGTACAATTCCACATTCTCAATGATACACATATATGAAAAGTCAATGGTCCTCTCATGGAACCCATACCCAAACTGTTAGTGTGCTTGTTCTTGACACCCGCTCCAAGTTAGTGTGTTGGATAGTGACACCCGTTCCAATATGTATGTCGGTATGTGACATTCGATCCCAGTTAGTGTGTCGTAACGTGACACCCGTTCCATTCAACAAGCCACAATCACTATCACAATGTACATTCTTATAATCATACAATCAAGTATTGATTCATGGCATGCAATCATTCATTCATACTAATTTACAATTAGTGTGATCAATAGTGCAACAATCGCATACAAACATGCATTATAATGAAGAAATTACTAACATACATCACACAAACATGAAATCACAACCATCACCTACCTCGAAAATAAGCTTGAATCCTTCTAAGAAATTTAATTCTTCCCTTTTTAGATCCTTTCCGCTTGTTCTAGGTCTACAAACAAAAAATTCATAAAGAGAATCAATAATTAAGGTCTAATTACCCAGATTATGATGAACCCAATAACCCAAGACCCAAATTATGATCCTAAGGTGCAGCTAGGGTTTTTTCCACCATCCAAAATAGTTCCAAAACTCTCCCCAAATAATAATTACCCATGAATTTACATTATACGGATCGAAAGACGGATTCGGGGAATAAAAACCTTACCTTTTGCTTCAAGAATGGTGAAAAATGGACAAGAAAACACTTGGGGTCGTCTTCTAGCTCTCAAGAATGAAACTTGCAGAAAATAACCATTTTGGGTTTAATTACGACTTAAATCGTGACTGAGCCGCTACGATGGGCCCCATCCCGCCACAGCGGCCCCGCCTTTGCGGGAATAATCCTGCCCTAGCGTCTTACATGAAGACAGAACCTCGGAATTTTAGTTCCAATCCCCCATTTTACAAAACACCTTGATCCCATGACACTCAGAAACTGCTCGTTCATACTAAGATTAGTTTCGAGAGTTCTACTCGCCTGAATTCGATTCCATAAAGTCATACGGGTTCCTTAACATCTTAGCTATCCACTCATGTAATCAAATTCATTGTCAGGTCTCTCATATTCTACCAGATCTTCCTAGAACTCACTGACTCTGATTTCGTCCAAAACTGGACTAGGCTAGGAATTCTCAAGTTACTACCAAAAAGTTTTCCGGCACAAAAATTTTCCCCATTGGATTTTCTATAATGACGGGAACATGTCGTTAAAATAGATATCAATTTACCCATCACTCGTCCCCAATGAGAAACTAGGAAAAATGACTAAAATGAGAGTAGAGTAGTACCTGACTTGACAAACAACTGGGGATACTTGTCTCGCATGTCCTTCTCGGTTTCCATGTAGCTTCCTCAACTGGACGATGCTTCCATTGAACTTTCACAGACTTAATATCTTTGGTCGTAAGATTCTAGACATCACGATCGAGAATTGCAATTGGTTCCTCCTCATACTAGAGGTCTTTTTCTAACAAAATTGAGTCTCATTTTATGATATAATCCCTATCACCTAATATCTCTTCAACATGAACACGTGAAATACCGGATGAACTCCCGATAGGTTAGGAGGCAAGGCCAATCTATAGGCTACTGGTCCTACACATTCAAGAATTTCAAATGGCCTAATGTATCGAGCACTAAGCTTGCCCTTCTTTCCAAATCTTATCACCCCTTTCATGGGTGACACTTTAAGAAGAACTTTCTCACCAATATGAAATGCCATGTCTCTTACCTTATGGTCTGCATACTTCTTTTGTCTACTCTGGGCTGCTAAAAACTTAACTTCAATACTCCTCACTTTATCTTGAGCATCCTTCTCTAAATCAACCCCCAAAGGTTTCACATCTCCAACATCAAACCATCCTATGGGTGATCTACATCCCCTCCCTTATAGTGCTTCAAATGGTGCCATATCAATGCTGAAGTGGTAACTGTTATTATAGGAGAACTCGCACAAAGGTAGGAACTTATCCCAATGTCCTCCAAAGTCAATCACACATGCCCTCAACATGTCCTCTAACACTTGGATAGTCCTCTCCGACTGCCCGTCAGTCTGTGGATGGAAAGATGTACTAAAATTGAGTTGTGTACCCAATATATCATGTAATTTCCTCCAAAACATGGATGTGAACTACGTACCACGGTCTGAGATGATAGAAAGAGGCATCTAGTGCAACCTTACTATCTCTTTTACATACAAGCTAATTGTTGCACATTATAGTCTACTCTGACTGGAATGAAGTGGGTTGACTTAGTCAATCTGTCAACTACTATCCAAATAGAATCAAATTTCCCCATGGTCTTGGGGAGACCAACCACAAAATCCATAGCTATCCTTTCCCACATCCATTTCGGGATTGGCATTTTCTGGAGAAAACCTGCCAGCCTTTGATGCTCATATTTTACTTGTTGGCAATTTTGACACTTAGCCACAAACTCCGCTATGTCTTTCTTCATGCCAGGCCACCAATAAAGTCGCTTCAAATCTCAATACATCTTCGTCACACCCGAATGGATAGAATACCACGAACCATGAGATTCTGTCAACAATTTTTGAATCAAGTCATCTACTCGAGGACACAAATCCTTCCTTTAAAACTAAGCACACCTCTCGCATCAAGAACCATATCTTGTGCCTTACCAAACTTTGTCATCTTCCTAAGCTCATTCAAATTCTCATCCTTAAACTATTTGGCGTTGGTCTCTTCAATGAAGGTGGCCCTTACCTCAATGCTAGCTAACACCCCCACCTGTCTCTGAGATGCCAAACTGCATGAACTTAGATTCCAAGTTCTGGATTTCCTTAGCCAGAGGTCACTTGGATACACTCAAGCAAGCTAGACTACCCATACTCACCGCCTTCCGGCTTAGCGTGTCTGCCACTACATTAGCCTTATCCGGATGATACTGGATGGTCACATCATAATCCTTGAGTAACTCCATCCACCTTCGTTGTCTCAAATTTAGATCCTTTTGAGTGAATACATATTGTAAACTATGATGATCAGTAAACACCTCACACTTAACACCATAGAGGTAATGCCACTAGAACTTAAGAGCAAACACTACCGCTACCAACTCTAAATCATGTGTTGGGTAATTCCTCTCATGCACCTTCAACTGTCACGATGCATAAGTTATAGCATTCTTATCTTGTATTAACACAACACCCAAACCCAAATGTAAAGCATCACAATAAACAATAAAATCTTTACCTTCAACCGGTAGTGCTAGAATAGGTGTTGTGGTCAAAAAAGTCTTGAACTTTTGAAAGATGTCCTCACATTTTTCAGTCCATTCAAAAGGTACCTCATTTTTGTTCAATCTTGTCAACTACGTGGCGATAGAAGCAAAGTTTTTCACAAACTGACGATAGTAGCTAGCGAGCCCCACAAAACTCCTAACTTCAGTCACAAAGCTAAGCCGGACCCAATTCTTAACCGCTTAGATCTTTTAGGGATCTACCATTACCCCTTCCTTCGAAACTACATGCCCCAAAAAGGCAACCGAAGTTAACCAAAATTCACACTTAGAAAATTTCGCATATAACTTTCGGTTCCCAAGAACACCCAGAACAATACGAAGATGGTCGGCATGCTCTTCCTCACTTTTCGAATAAACCAAAATGTCATCAATAAATACTATCACAAACGAATCAATAAAGGGTTTGAACACACCATTCATCAAACTAATGAAAGTTACAAGCGCATTTTTCAACCCAAACGACATAACTAGAAACTCATAGTGCCTATAGCGGGTCCTAAATGCCATTTTTGGTATATCTTCAGGCCTAATTTTTAACTGATGGTAACCAGACCTTAAGTCGATCTTAGAGAAAACCGATGCACCCTGCAACTGGTCAAACAGATCATCTATCTGAGGCAATGAATACTTATTCTGAATGATGACCCTATTCAATTGTCGATAGTCTATGCACATCCTCATACTACCATCCTTTTTCTTAACAAACAAGATAGGGGAACCCTGATACGTCCAAAATTACACTTCAATTAAGAAGTATAAACGGTCGAAGTCAATTTATAGAACTCAATGTGAGTTAAGGTCGATCCCACAAAGAATTTCTTTACAGAAATGATTTCACTGTCGCATTTACCCAAATGTTGTTATTACTTCCTAAAGAAAACAATTACAGAATGTAAGTTGGGTTTAGTTGTAAAGTCCTAGTAACTAAGATTGGTAAGAAAAATCCAGATTAACAATTAACTGAGTAATAATTCTAAAGTTGTTTCAATAATTAAATGAAACTAGGACTGTGTTCCCTATAATGCTTCATCTAGTGTTTTTCCATAAATGAGTTTCAGGTAATTCATCTCTACAAAATACAGGCGAGATAGATATATCTAACACTTCTTAGTCTAATTAAATAACATTTATTCAAGCCCTCTCGGCCCTAGAGTGTTACCAAGTTTTATCCTCGCTTACGATAGTGTTAAAGTTCTTTTCTTTCGAACTCGAACTTTGACTCTATTTCTTCAGGTTAATTTAGCTTTTTCCCAACTATCATTTTTCTATCGAACAAATAACAGATACATGCTAACCCTAATGTGTTCACTCATTAGAATATATGAATAACGAAAGCTAAATTATAATTTGCAAATATAAATCACCTTTCACTCGTTTTATGAAATTATACTTAGATTTACGTCATAGATCCCACAATCCCAGTTGTGGTATTTAGCCACTCATGATTTCACGTAAACATACAGAGATCAACAATGAAAATATTAAGAAAATATACTTATGAAAATATGAAAATTCACTGAACGAATAATAATTCAAAATCGAAAATCCAACTTTGAAACTTGATTCAATGTTAATCGTCCAAAACCAAAGCTAAGAATATTTGAAATTCCATTCATTCCAAATAAGACGAGATGAAAAACTAAAAAAATGACCTAATTAATTCAAATAGAATGTTTAAAAAGAGTCTTACTCGAAGTAGGACTAATCTGTTGTGCAGCTTCACGAATGCCTCCACGACCGTCAAGGGCTTCATGGTCCGTGAACCCCTGCGTGGTCTTCACTTACACTCATCCAAAATAGGTTCTTCAAGGCCTGTACACTGGATCATCACCACGGACACCACCACGACTCGTGCCAATGACCATGGTCCGTATAGTTGTCCGTGGTCTTCACTTGACCAATTCCATCTTCAACTTTTCAATACCCATTCACTGGATCATCACCACGGACACCACCACGGCTCATGACAATGACCACGGTCTGTATAGTTGTCCGTGGTCTTCACCTAACCACTTCCATCTTCAACTTTTCAATGCCCATTCACTGGATCATCTTCACGACCATCACCACGGACCGTTGTGAGGACAACGGCCCGTGAGGTCATCCGTGGTGTTCACTTGGTTAAATCATCTTTCAGCTCCTCCAAGCCTAAGCACTGGTTCAACGCTACGAGCAGCTCTACGATCAGTAGTGAAGACCACGGCCCGTGAGGTCATCCGTGGTCTTTACTTTCTTCAATTCACTTTCACTGAATTTTCTTCTTTTCTATCTTCTTTCACATCCACCTGTTTCACCTGTACAAACACTACCAAACACATTATATCCACATAACTACACCTGATTTTAGTACTAATTCTTAGTTTTCAAGCATCAAATGTGCCAAGATTTCACGACACATCACACCCCACGGGGAAGCACTAGGATGAATAGAACCTTTATCAAAAAGTTCTTAGATTTGAGCCTTAAGCTCTCTCAATTCGGTCGGGGCCATGCATTATGGAGGGATGGAAATAGGGCGGGTACCAGGTTCCAAATCAATGCAGAAATCTATATATCTATCCAGAGGCATACCAGGCAAATCAGTAGGAAACACTTCTTTAAATTATGACACCATACGAATAGACTCAATAGATGGAGACTCAACCTCAACATCCCGAATATGAGCCAAATAAGCCAAACAACCCTGCCCCACTTCTTATCCCGAATAGAGGATACGATCTTAGCTGGCTTAGGCTTGTACACCCCTTCCCACTCTAACTTTTTCCTACCCAGAATCTCTAGAGTCACAGACTTAGTGTTACAACTTAACACGGCATAATAGGGGGACAACCAAGTCATGCCTAAGATTATATCAAATTCAATCATATCCAAAATCACCAAATCATCCCAAGTTTGGAATACCATAAACATAACAGAACAAACACGATAAACATGGGTGACTATGACAGACTCCAATGGGGGTAGAAACATGGATGGAGGCATCAAGTATATCATAAATCATATCAAATTCTGAGGTGAATTGCATGGACACATAAGAATAAGTAGAACCCGGATCAAATAACACATTAGTCATCTGGTCACATACAAGAATAGTACATGTGATCACTGTGTCAGAAGACTTTGCGCTCTTGCCTAGAAAGGCGTAACACTGAGCCATGTCATCTTGATGGGTGACTTCCCTGCCTGGTTGCACCGTACCTCTGCCTGCGTTACCATTTCCCCTACCTCCACAGCCTAGTTGATTTCCTCCTCGCCCACCTTGTGGACGTCTTCGACCATTATTACCATTGCACACGGGTACCACTGCCCTAGTCTACTGCTGTGCGGAATCCAACATGCGCGGGTGGGGACAACCACTCCTCATATTCCCAGGTTCTCCACAATTATAACAAGTGCGATCAAAAGATAGCCTGCTGCCTGCCGAATGTGGGACTCCTTGGCTATCCTGAATCAAATTCTGAGGTGGAGTTCTCGAGTAATTACCTGTAGATGCAGGCATAGCGGAGTAAATTGGTCGGTCTACAAGTCTCGACCTCCCTGAACCTCTAGAATAGGAACCTTGGAAGTTACATGTGTTCTTAGCTTTCTTAGCCAACGCCTTAGCCTGCCCATCGCGCCTCACTCCTTCCACTTTCTTTACGAAATTTGTTACCTCATTGAAACTTTTTCCTACAGAAGTCATGTGCACAGACAATACATGTAACTCAAAATTCAACCCCTTCACGAACAGATGGATCCTCTCTTCCTCAATAGTCACCAATTGCGTAGCATATCTAGACAGAGCATGGAACTTAGCCTCATAAGCAGCCACAAACATACCACCTTGCTCCAAAGCCATGAACTCATCCTTCTTACAATCTCTCAAAGTCCGGGGTACATACTTCTCCAAAAATAGAGCATGGAACTAGGTCAAAGTGAGTGGGGGTAAAGCTGAAGATACACATCCCACACCTAGAAGCTGAAAAGTCACAAACTCTACTCCATGTTGATGAACAATACCCAACATATGCAGCCTCTCTTAACGATCTAAGATGAACTCATAAGCGTCCTGACTCTCAGAACCATGGAATACTGGAGGCTTCAGTTTTAGAAACTTGGTCAACATTTCGTTTTCATTACCAGTCATTACAGGACCCAACAAAGGACCAAAAAAAGCATCAGTACCTAAAGTTCCACCCACCTTGGGGACAGTGATAGCAATAGTGTCACGACCCAAGGGCACACCATAGATGTAACATGGCGTACTTGGCCCCGAAGGGGTCTCATACAAGCCCTTAGCATATCATAACATAAGATAATAGAAAAGTGCGGAAATTTTAAAACATTTCCCATATAATAAAAGTCTTTATAAAAGCAAAGCGGAAGTTTTACTACACTTGTCTCTAACCATCTAATATAACTTTGAATACTCTTGGGTCACATCCCATACAATAGTTTCATGACATGAAAATAAAAGACATAAAGGAAATGGTGGCTTTATCCTCGATGCTATGAGTACTCACCAATCTTTAACTCCTTTCTTCTACTAAGAACCTAGCCTAAAGATAGAAATCAAGATCGCCGAACCCTACATTTGATGAGAATATAGGCAAGAGTATGCGTTAGTACAAAAGTACTCAATATGATAGCTAGCATAAGAGCATACGAGCATAACATTATAAGGGTTAGTCAACATAAGCCATATGCCATAATTATAAGAGATAATTTATGAAACATAAACTATAAGCATAAGAGACAATAACATAATCATAGGCATAGTCTCAAACATAGGCATCATATAAGCATTAGTCAACCCTTAGTCCTTCATATTATAAGAGCACTACTTCTCAAGTAACCTCAAAGACTACTTATGCAATGCATGGATGAGACCCCATAATCCCACCAACACTAAGTATCCCTTTTAGCTCATCATAATCATACTTAACATCTTATGGTCTCGTCCTTAGCTTACTTCTCATAGACAACAGAATCCTTACCTTTAGTCCATCATATCAAGGAAGACAACTATAGCAAAAATCAAAGCTAAGAATATATCATATAGGCAAATCTCATATTAAAACATTTTTACGATACTTCCTTGTAGTAATCTAGTTTCATCATACACATGCTACTTAGATGAGGGACTTTTCTCTCATATTCATAATAGTCATGGAAGGGTACCTTTTTACTAATCCAAGACAAGTCATTACTCATGAATGGCCATAATTCACCTATTCGAGGCTACCAAGGACAAGTACTATTACTCAATCCAAGCTAAGCATGCAACACATAAGAGACATACTTCATAAGTAGCTTTAAGTTATACTTGTACAATGCATGAATAAGACCCCATAATCCTACCCATGTTAAGTACTACTTTAGGCTATCATACATCAATTATTACTATTTATCATTCTATACTACCAAAGAATACCACCCTATTGGGCTAGACCAATCTACCAAGGAATAGCATACTAACATGCAAGTCAAAGCTATACAAGCAAATTCACCATATTGGGTTTGACCAAGCTACCATGGAAAAACATACTAATCATGAAAGTCCAAGCTATTCTAGGAAAGGAACAAGTGTTCCATCCTAGCTACCATGAAATGGTCTTAGATCAACTAAGTCATGCTACCATGCAAGCATTCTATGATTCTAGTTCAAGCTACCCTTAAGAGAGTATGGTTTCTCAATCCTAAGCTACCATGAAATGGTCGTGGCCTAACCAACTCATGCTACCATGCAAGCATTCTATGATGCTAATGTAAGCTACCCTTAGGAGAGTATGGTTTCTCAATTCTAAGCTACCATGAGATGGTCTTGTCTTACCAAGTCAAGGTATACATGAAGGGGTTTCATATCACAACCTCAAGCTAACATAACTAAACATGCTATTCATTTTAGGTGAGCAAGTCTTTCAACCTAGAATCATTCTATGTGAGAAAACCTTTCACATCATATCATATTCATACATAGGTGTGTGAGAATAACCTTTCCACACCACAACTACATATCATGATCATAGACACGTTACTATCAAAGTGTTCCTTAAGCATATACAATTCAACATATTAGGTTTACTCTCAAAGCCCTAGGAATCAACATGCCTCACTACAAGCCTTACTCTCAAAGCTTTACTTCTTACAATCTTCATTCATACCTAGATTTCAAGGCATTCTAATCAGATTCTTTATTATCAAGTGATTCTAGTCATAAATCATCATAAAGGTTCAACTTCAAGATTTACTAGTTTGGATCCCTCACATACACTATAATCTAGTTCAATTCATCTCTACATGTCTCAATTCTTGAGTGATTACTACTCATAACATCAATTCTAGAAGTTCATCTATAAATCCACATTTCCCTTCAATAAGGCATAAACCTACATTCATACAATTTCATCAATTAGACTTGGATTAACCATGGAAAAACATTTAAATTCATCATAATAGCATGATTCTATACTAAATCAATCATAAATAACTACTAACCACTCAATTGGATTCATACTCAACACTACCATAATATAGGAAGAAACCCTAGCTAGAATTGGGGTTCATCTTCACAATTGGGGGAAATCTAGGGGGCTCCATGGATGGAAGAATCCATGGATGAATAAGCTATCATACATTGATTATAAAGCCCTCACAAAGCTTGTAACAATGGGGGATTTGACCTAGCTTGGTTCTATTCTTCTTCTTCTTCTTCATAGTGTTTTCTAGAGAGAAGATTTTTCAGAAGATGAACTTTATGGTCTTTTGGGGTTTTGGAATTAATGACTTATTTGAGGTGGTTAAAAGCTTAAAATAATTTATATAGGTGTATAAAGTCTATACAAAATGACCCCACTTAATACTAATTGAAAAGGGAATTTCCTAAAATGACCCTTATTTGGCAGCCTAGTGTCAGGCCTTACGAGAGGGACCAAGAGCCGTTGTCCTCACCAATGGACGTGGTCCTCATCGTGGTCATGGACCAGTGGCCATGCCATGAGGTCTTGGCCTCCACAAGGTGAAGGCATGTCCACGGCCACCTCCACGAGCCATCTAGGCCTTCACGAGCCGTGAAGTGGCTCGTGTGGAGGAGGCCAACTTGTGTAGCCTTGAGGAGCACACTACCCAACCACCATGGGTGGCACTACGATCTTTGGGGGCCACCACGACCCGTGAAGGCTCTCGTGGTCATGGCAGTGGCATGGCAAGCATGGGGAAGCCTTGGATCTTTCCCTTTTGCCTTGGGTTATGCCCTCTTGGCCTTGACTTGTAGCCCTCAAACTTAGTCTTAGATGGTCTACTAGACTACGGGGTGTTACAATATCTCCCCCTTGGGAACATTCATCCTCGAATGATGATTATAAACACTTCTTAAAGGAAACGACTCTAGACTAGCAGCCCATCATGCATGTAACTCATCTAAATGCACATAAATAAAGAGGAAAGCTTCAACTCCAAGATAAACATACTCAATGCAATATAAGGAAGTATGAACTACTTCTAACAACCCAAGATGCATAAAATTCTATATCTACTCATATACAAGGAGGAACTACCATCTCCTAGCTAAAACATGCTCACCATACATTCATGGAGCCTAAATGCAATTTATTCTCAGAAAGCATTTATTCAAGGAGGAATCTTTCAACTCCAAACTAAGGTATGCTCATTAATTCATCTCATGAAGTCTATAGGAAACTTATTCTCAATGAACTACGACATGAGGAAATAATCATGAAACTCATTTTCTTTTAAATCAGAAGCCTTCATGAACATGCATCATATAAGGAAATCATGGAAACACAAACACACAATGACCTTGCTATCTAGGCACACCATCTCCCCCTTGGAAATAAGCCTCGGTGAACTTTCTAAGCACCATTAATAACATAAAACAACAATGAAGCTCATTCATACTAAAGATAACATCAAGTCTAACATATCAAGTCATAAAAGACAAGTAATTCGGAATCTACTAAAACATAAAACACATACCGGTAGCAACATTAGGATCACTCTTGATCAATTTTAGCTTGAAGCACATAAAACCTATTCTTCTTTTGAGCACTCTCATCTGGACCACTAGTGACAACTTGCTTACCCTCTCTTCTTGTATCCCTTGCCTTGGACAATCTTTCATCTTGTGGCCACTTTCACCACAACTAAAGCAACCCTCTCTACCGGCCAAACACCTACCCTGATGTCTCTTACCACACCTAGCACAAGTAGACCATAGAGACTCATTACCAATTCCTTGTGGCTTAGGGTTAGACACCATCTCCTCCTTATTCTTAGGAGTATTAAAAGAACCTTGTCCGGGAAACCTTTGTCGCTTCTTAGAGCGACCTTGTCCATCAGACTCATTATGAAAAGACTTATCATCATCCACTCTAGACCTTTTTTTCTCTCTAGATTTATCCTTGAGTTTCTCCTCCTCCATTTGTTGAGCATACACCATAAGACGTGAGATATCCATATCATGATGGAGCATTTCCGTATGACATTCTTTTGCTACTAAGTCAGACACCCCCGTCAAGAGCCTACTCATCCTATCTCTCGAATCTGCCACCATAGATGGAGCATACTTGGATAGTTGGGTACATTTCAAGGCATACTCCTTGACACTCATGCTACCTTGCCTAAGGTTAATGAACACTTCCACCTTAGCTTCCCTTAATTCTCGGGGAAAGAACCTATCAAGGAATGCTAATTTGAACATTTCTAACTCTATTGGACCCGCTTCTTGATATACCGTGAGTTTACGGTATTTCTAATACATTTCACTTACAAGTTGTGTGTGTCTAGGGCCTTTTTATATTGGTTTTTATGTGTTTTTATCATGTTTTGCAGGAAAGATGTTCAGGCGCGGAAGTATAGAGACAACTGAAAGAAATGCAGAAACGGGGCATTCACGGAGGTCATCTACGGACCGTAGGTCCATCCACGGTCCGTAAGTGATGACCGTAGATCAGCAGGCATGGTATTGAGGACAAATCAGGGAAATCCGACCAATTGTGGAACCACGGTGTCCATTGACGGTCTGTAGATACTGTTGATCAGTAGAGTAATACTGCGAGGGTTCCAGTACCTCATTTTTGAAGATTCTAAGTGTGGAGCTACGGAGGGTATTCACGGACCGTAGATCGATCTACGGACCGTACTGCTAGTCCGTCGTTTGCTTCAGAGAAGCTGATTTTTGGAGGTGGAAATATTTTCTAAGTCCTGGTTGACGAAAGGGACTTACGGACCGTAGATCCATCGACGGTCCGTAAGTCAGTCTCGTAGATTGAAGACGCGTACCTGAACAAACTTTCCTTAATTTGTTTCCATTTTAATTTAGGATTTGTTTTCTATAAATAGGACATGTAAACCTCGTTTTTGGGGGTTAGACATTATTATTCTATTTTTACTTTGTGACTTTGGAGATTAAGTTGCAACCCTAGCAATTATTGATTTCCTACATTCGTTTTGAAGATTTTGGCTTTGCAATTGAAGTGAAATTCTGGGTT
>JAJOOR010014022.1:0-34567 GCA_036250505.1 Solanum acaule | reverse complement strand
TTTTTTTTGTTTCAATGACTAATTTAGATTTATTATTTTGATGGTCAAATTTATTTATGTTTCACTAATATTCTTGTAAAACTTATTATAGATGACCAAATTTTTTTTCTTCAAATACAAAAATTAAATTTCAATATAGACAAAAAAAATAGTTTTAAATTATAATATAGCCACAAAATAATAGTTTTAAATTTTTTTCTTTACACTAAGGAATGAAAGAAAAAAATAAAATAAGAATAAGAAACTCAAATAATTATAATAAAAGAAGTCAAAAAATAATTTATGTATGAAAATGATTAAAATATACCTTGAACTTTGCTAGAAGAATCATATATACCCCTAAATAATTTTTAAGAAAATTTAAAAGTCAAAAATATATATTTAAAACTAATTTTTTCACTTCCGTTAAATGAAGGGTATATGTGAGCTCATTTTTTAACGGTGGGGTATATGTGAGTCGTTTGTATAACGGTAAGGGTATATATGAGTCACTTTCATAACGAGGGGCATATCAGCTCCAAATGGCAAAGTTGAGGGGTATATCAGGCCCTTTTCCCAAAAACCAAACTACCCATCTAAAAACGATTTAGGTGCCTTAAAAAGAAGGCTTCACTAAAACAGACATATCTTTTTACTGCAAGCTCGAAATGAAGCAAACTTGGCGGAGTTGGAAAGAGGACTCAAAGATCTTTATTTAATTTGATAGGTCATAGGCCACCAAATTATTTATGTGCTAAGATTTATGATTGTTTGAACTTTACCCAAGTAAAATCTCAAATTGAAACTCAATCAGTAAGAAAGATTTCAACTCAACTTTGTGCTAGGAGATTCTAGTGACCTTAATTCATATCCAACATCATTCCCGCACTCAAGAATTGACCTTAACACCTAAGAAAAATCAAGAGTCTCTCGGTACAATTCTATTCACAAATGAAAAATGGTTCGAGTCTTAACTTAGAAATTTTCGGGATGTTACAATTTAAAGGTGTAACTAAGAGATTTTATGATTGGCTAACTTTCAGTAGTAATCATAAGAAAGTTTATATTCATTATTCATAAAAACTTATACTAGTTTTCACACACGTGCATTGCGTCAAAACTCTTAGTAACACCTCTTATATATATAAATATAAATCTAGGTTAATTATTTATGTTCGTTTTACAAAAGATCTTTATTTACAAAATAAATTTTAGTGTGTGTATAAAACTTCTTAATTGAACAACGATAATTTACTACTCTATATAATTTAATGTAGAAATTAAGTCAAACGAGGTTTCTTAAAGAGAGAACTATTTGAGAAAATGGAGCAACAACTTACAACAATGACTAGATTCCTTAATTGAAGAACAATTGAAAATAACGAAACTGAAAAAGATTCATTTTTCTATGATGTAAATGGTTAAACATAGAAAACTACAGAGATATAATTCTTGACTTCCCACACTAAATACTACAATAGAAACATGACTAGAAGACCACATATGTCAACATAAAGAGTTGGTGGAGAGGGAAGAAAGATCAATTCCTCTTGTCATTTTCATACTATTAGGTAGAAGCAGTAACTCCTTGGAGTTAAAAAAAGCCCATGAGAATATCTTCATTCATGTCCACCTCTTCTTTACTATCACCTTTGTCCTCCACGGCCGCAACAATCATTTTATTTTTGCTCCCGATTTCAAGTGGAGGCATAGTTGCGATAATTGGAGAAGCAACAACTCTTGAACGCCTAACACGCTTGGATGAGGAGGATGATGCATTCAAGGTTGATGTTTTGGGCACAATATTTATGCCTTTTGGAAGCTTGAATTTGACACTATCGTTGCAACTATCAAGATTACTGCGGTTCGTGGGTGGATAATGGTTGTGTTCACCGGAATAGGACACCAAGAAAATGTTCTTATCCTTTGGGCTTTTCTCAATTTTTTTCTTTGCTTTGCAGAGTTTTGATGTGCTACACTTATAGTAATTCCTGTTATGTCATGTACACATAATAATAATAATAATAATAATCAGGTTTAGTCAAATATTACATGTGTATACACCATTAATAATTTTTACTACTTATTGTTATGAAAATTGAGAACGGAAGGGAACATAACATTCTATGATATGAAAAAATGGTGAAGAGAGCAAACCTCGGAAATGGTGAATCTTTGATATGCTTTTGACCGTACTTGCGCCATGTCCATATATCATTTGTGAGTTCCTCTTGCAATAATTCATAGGTAATCCTTATCGACTGATTTTTCCTGATTTCAAATCAAAAGTACTAGCATCAAAATTTTGAACACACATACATAAAATGCAACGAAGTGAGTGGTTACCTTGTTCTAGTTTGGATCAAAGGAGTCTTCATGGAAAAAGTGAAATTAGGATAAATGTTAGCCCCTATATTGAGTTGTTGTCGTAGATCAACCCATTCTTTTGGTGTTGTAGTTGTTGGTGGCACACACACTACTGTTGTTGGTGATGGAGGAAAAGAGCTTTGTTGGATAAATTGAGCAGGTTGAATAGGATGTAAGTACAACTGCTGGTTACCATTTTGGTTCATCATCATGACCTGATCATCTGGTTTTTCTTGGTGAGCAGTTGGAAAATCTAAAGAGAAAATTTCAGATAAGCCATTAAAATTAGTCATGTCATGAGCTAAAAGTTTGTCAAAAGAATTCCAAACATCATTTAGAGAAGTCTCCAAGTCTAACTTAGGAGCTACAACATTGTTAGGTCTATTAATATTACAACTTCTTACAACCGCACCTATATCCCAATCATCATCCCCCATTTTAGATCTATATATAATGATATCTAGTTAAATGTAAAAAATAAAAATGAGCTTATAAGAGAAACTAATGATGTTTTCTGCTAAAGCTGAGAGGAAAAAAAGAATCCAAAGAGGGGGGTTGGCTTATGGAGGAAGTAGATGGGCAAAATAAATGTTTTAGTGGACAGGACATTAAAAATCAAGGGATGGGCTGAAGAAAAGTGAACCAATTTCGCAAATTATATAGAGAAACTTAAAAGGGTATCTACCTACCCCAGCCTATCCACATTTACTTTACAGTTAATGCACAATAAATATTTTTTTCTATTTTAAAGTGTGTGGGATTAGCGACAACGGAGAAGTCAAAGATAATCCCATGTACCTTTTGTTTAAGATCATACATCTCATATCATATACAAAGATACTATGCAAAGTCTATGTCATGACCTGAAATCGTACCGTGATGAAAATTATCATCCATCAGTAGGCAAGCAAAAAAAAACAAATTTACGGAAGATAAGAATATCACGATAGAGAAAAAAAGAAAATAGGAATAAAGATACAAAATAGAACCATAGAATAGAAAAATATATATGATACACAATATACAAAAGAGGCCTGAAAGTGACCAAGAACGACAAAGTAACACAAGAACTAAATCCCCAGACTTGGTGTCACCGGTACAGGAATAACTAAATATAGAAATGCTATATATATATATATAAGAGAACTAACTAATCAAAATACAAAATACAAGTCAGTAAAAAAGAGAGAAAGCAGAAAGTCTCTAGATGCAAGGAGCTCACCACGATCCGAGTTTGTGACATTCATGGGAGATTCGACACTCAATGAGGGTGGCTCGTACTAAGAGTTGCATCAAAACAATATGTAGAACAATAGTATGACTATCAAACCACGGCTTACTCAGTAGGCATCATAAGCCGACCGAGCTTAGAAAGATCAAATATATGAAGAGGCACAAATTTCTAACATTACAATGGATAAGTTCTAAGAAATGAAAGCCAATAATCGAGGGAAAAGGAAATAAAAACACAAGAAAGTGAATATGGAAACACTGAGGTACAAGACAGTCATAACACACACAACAAACCAAACATCAGGATGATGCGATGCAAGAGATAAATGTTGGGAAGTAGAAGCTCGAAAGATACCTCGAGTCACCCAGAATGATACCTCGAGCTTATCAAGAAGTGCAATACGGTGGAATATAGCCCATATGAAAGCAGTGGACCCCTGGAATAACACATGATAAATATCAACAACATACCATGTAGAAGAATGTTGCCTGGATTTGAGTTAACGGGCTGCCTTGAATGATACCTCAGGCTTATAAACGTAGAAATAAACCCAAAATACATTAAATCTCATAAATCAGATATTTTACAATTTTAAGTCATAAAAACCCTGAAAACGTTGTATTTTCCATAAACTCATTTTCCTTATTTTAAAAAATTGTAACATTCCAAAAATTTCTAAGATTAAGACTCAAGTCGTTCTTTATGGTGAATAAGATTTGTACTGAGTGATTCTAAATTTTCTTAGATGTTAAGGTCACTAGAATCCCCTAGCATAAAGTTGAGTTGAAAACTTCCTTTCTGACTAAGTTGCACTATGAGATTTTTCTTGGGTCAACTTCAAAATTGACCATATCTTTTAAAACATAAAGAGTTAAGTGGCCCATGACCTACCAAATAAAAGGTCTTTGAGTTCTATTTCCAACACCACCAAATTTGCTAATTTTCGAATTTCGAGTAAAAAGTTATGCCTATTTGAGTGAAGCCTCTCCATTTAAGGCTTTCCATTCATTTTAGAAAAGGGTATTTTGGTCTTTTACTTTTCCCCACTTGTCTTTACACGTTTTTTCTGACTCAATTAAGGGTTTAATCAAATTCTAAAATACCTATTCACGTTCAAAACACTTGGGGTTTTTAGAGTGAGGTTTCAAGAGGAGAAAAGCGAGTTTTTCAAGCGTTCTTCAGGATTAATTGATTTTCACCAAGAACATGATTCTTTCCATGTATGTGAGACTTTCCATAGTGATGGAATTGTTCTTCCTCACGTCAATCATGTAGTTCTTCCATTAATTCATTCATGAAACCGTTTATGTAAAGATTCTTGAGTAGTTCTTGAGTTTTATCCCCATTCTTTATCAATGGAGGTTATGAGTTCTTGAGGTGAGGGTATTACGAATGAGTGGTGTTTCTTGATAGAATTTGAGTGAATTTTCAATGAATTTGTGTTGGTTTTTCTAATCAAAGAGAGTTGGGAAGAAACCAATCGATTCTAGACGAGTTAGGGACAAAAAGTTAACAAGAAAATACATCGGATTTCTGGGTCCGGGCTGGGGCAATGCGCCCCCATAGCACCAGGAATTTTGGGGAAATGCACCTGCAGTGCGCCCCAAATTACTCCCAGTACTTTGGGGGCTGGCGCGACGCGCCATCGATACACCAGGGTCGTCCGACCTCTTTCTTCTCCATTTGTCATTCCGTATGTGTTCCTTTGAATTGGGTCTTTGTTCTTTCCTTGATATTAACTAATTAAGTCTTAATTAATCATTTAAAGATCCAAGATATCCTAATCATATCTCTTAAATTACATTTCAAATTAAAGAGAGATTAAGAGGAAAGTTCAAGAGGGGCCTCTGAGTCAAATTTGAGAATTCTTTTGAAATCAGCCATAGTTTTGAACTAAGTCTTGAGGAAGTAAGTATGAGAATGAGAAAAGTTATACTAATGAGTTATATATTGTCACTAAGATTTTTGAGTTGAGTTGTTTATGTCCATAATTCGACATGAACTCTATGAATTCAGTATTCTTGAGAGGAGTAGTATCGTTTAATTTTGAGTTCCGAGTTCTTGAATCTTTGAGTCCTTGAGTTTTGAGTTTCCATATTGCTATTAAGATCCCTGAATTGTGTCGCTCATGTCCATAATTCCGCATGAACCCTATGAATTGAGTTATAAATCTTGAGAAGCTTTTTAAAGCCAACACTTGAGTTTTAAACCGAGTTTTTGAGGAAGTAAAAATGAGTTTTGAGAAAGAGTTTCTAAAACATGATTAGTGTGACAATCGAGTATGCCATCAATCTTTAAGCAGTATGGTATCTGATATACCATCAATGTTTATGCAGTATGACTTCCCGAGTCATTAATGATCATTTCACAATATGATTTTGATATATTTTTGAGAAAGAGTTTTCAAGTATGAATTGAGTACGAGTATAAGGGAACTAAGTAACCCCAAAGGTATCTGTTTTTACATTGATAAAAGAGAAACTTTGATTTCTAAATGAGTTACGAGTTCAAAGATTTTTCATGAGAAGTTACCTCTTTTAAGAGGATAGTTTGAGCAATTATCTCAAACTATATGAAGAGTATGTTTTTAAACATTTAGCATGAGTATATATTATTGGGAGTAGTATTGAGCACCGATATGAGGATGAGTTCAGACAACTCACATTCCTCATAAATCATGTATGCCAAAATGGGTACATGATCATACTTTTTAGATGGATCCTAAGTCCCTTCGGACAGAGTTTTGTGGATCCACTTAGTTGAGGTATCCTATACCCCAGAAAGGTATAAGAGAGTTCTGGTAGTGTGGGTGTGACATGTATAATCACGTAGCTCATAGTGAAGATTGTCGATTAGAGAATCTCCCAAATAAGAGTATAGAGTATTTTATTGTATTTTGATACATCACTAAGTTTTATCTCATGTTTAATAATGTTTTAAATATTGTATCTATCATTGAGTTGAGTTAATGTGAGTATTTCTTCAAGACTGGTCAGTTCAGTTAGTTATTCTTTCCGTCATTTAAGCCAGTTAATTATTTACTCTAACCTTATCACATACTCGTACATTCAATGTACTGATTTCATTTGACCTGCATCATTTTATGATGTAGATAAAGGTGCTCAGGATCATTAATAGGAGTTTCCTTCAGGTCATTTGACATTCTAGTCAGCCTTGGTGAGCCTTCTTATATTCTTGAGGACTTCACCTAACAATTAGTAGTTTTAAGATGTCGTGGGTCTTGTCTTGATATCCTTCTGTAATAGTAGAGGTTTTGTAGATAGATAGAGTCGAGGTGTCTTTTTGTATTTACTTTCTTTTGAGTTGTTTTACAAACTATAAGTATATCTATTGAGTATTGTTAAGACTTTATGAGTTGAGTATTTGAGTTTAAAGAATTTAATTCAATTTTAAGCTTATGTATGCTTGAGTTAGTCTTCCGTTTGTAGTTACCACGATGAGGGTTCGCGTGGGGACCAACAATGGTTCTCGAGTGCCGGCCACATCCTGGGTGTAGACTCTGTTCATGAAAAACTTGGTCTTAGAGCACAGAGTTCAAGTGTCCTAGGGTGTCTATGAAGCCGTGTTGGTAGGATATTATTTATGGTTGCGAGGGACCCACTTCTATAAATGAGAGAATACAAACATTTAAAAAAAGTTTCCCTTGTTTCATACTTAAAATCATGCAATAGAACTATGTCATAAAGAACTCATTCAAACTCGTGCGTTTCTCAAATCCTTTAAACTACCCCTCATGCTCAAGGTAGTTTAAAAGCAAAGCCCAAATCCTTATTGATGAGTTACTCTTAGCAAAAGTCTTGAGAATGTCATGAGACTGTAAAGGGGCTAGAGAGAAGCCCGTGAGTGAGCTAAAGTGTTTATATTTGAAAGAATGCATTCTTATCCATATGAATAGTGCATTTGAGCTAAAAATGAGATGCACTCTCTTCTCTAAACCTTGTGTCAGTTGAGATCCCTAGGAGGATGTGTTGTGGAGCTTGGGTTGTATTTTCACCCGAAAAGATAGTGTGAGTTATGAGATTATAAGCAGTACTAGTAAAAGTGCCCAAAGTTAGAAGAATGCATGCAGATGTTCAGTAATCTAAGAAAGGGAGATAGTAATGAGGCAAGCTGTGTTGTTGTAGTCATGCACCCAGTATGTTTTAATGATGAGTTTTCCTTTGTGAGTAGACTAAGGAATAATAATCTTGTATAAAGTTCATCATAGAGGATAGAGGAAGAGTTACTAGTTAGGATGAGTTAGAGTATACTTTAACTAGAAAGAAGTGTATGGTTAGGTTTCAATGTGTTAGTAACGACCAAGTGTAGGTGTTCAATAGAAGAGCAAGAGTATTCATGAGGTGATAGATCTAAAGTAGGCTGATGATTTTTAGGGGAAAGCCTATAATATTAAGAGGGTTACAAAACTAATTAGGCAATGATGTATAGTGAATGGGTAAATAACACTTACGTTATGAAAGGAAGTGTGACGGTAAATTGTAAGTATGAAGATTGAGAGGTAACGATTGACTACTTGTCATGAGATCTTAGTGGGCGAGTGTTTCTTAATTTTATCTAGTATTCATAAGTTAGTATAGTATGCGAGAAATTGTATTGATATTCGGGATTAGTAATAAACATTAAGCTTAGATTTGAGATGAGTGTCGTAATTAAAACAATGACAACATGAGGGTGATGATGTTAGTTTTGATATCTGATCTGGGAGACTTGTCATAGAGTATGTGAGGAATTGAGATGTTAGTTGAAATAGTTATGAGTGGTAAAAGCATGAGATGCTAACTTTTAGATAAGGGTAGTGAAGTGTGGCTAAGTCATAAGAGTAACAAGAGCACTAAGAGGTGTACCCGAGATTGTATGTAATCAGACAAGGTTCTAATTAAGTAAATGATTTTCCATGTGTGCCTAGATAGTATATTTGAGTTGTCAATGTGGAATAGGATGATGTAAGAATTATTTTTTTCCTTAAAGAGTTAGATGAAACGACCTTATAAGCCAATGAGAAGAGGTTAAGAGAAGTATCTTAGAAAGAGGTCTTAGAAGGAGTCTTAATACCTGCTTATGGAGAGTTTAATAGCCATGAGATAAGTCTTTCCCGAGTATTAGAGAAAAAGGAATGTAGACCAGCTTAGACATAATGGAATAGATTCATAACGTCAAAGTGTCAGCCTCAGACCTAAGGGGGAGATCATAAGATGAGAAACCAATTCAAGTGTTGAGGATGAGATAGTGATGTTTTCCGGATGAGATAGTGATGTTTTAGAGGAACATAAATCCATTCATACTCTTGCGTATTACTCAAGTCCAGTTATTACAACATCTTGTTGATATTCCTAATATCAGAATTGTGTCTATTACCTATGCTCATACACTTCAGATATATTCACATCTATGCTCAGTTCACAGAATTTGAGGCAAAGACTTTAGTGCATTAATCTCAATCTTACTCCATAAAGTTATGGATATCAGCCTCATGATATGAACCTATTCATATAAGTATTCATGTCTCATAGTATGTTCAATATCGAAAATACATGATTTAGTCTCAATGGAGAGTAACATAATGTTATGTCATGCATATTCTTATATCAGAATTCTTGAATGAATCGTGCTTATGATCTTTCGTCCTAAAGTTCTTTCAGTGATCCTTTTCAGTTGAGAGTGGTGTTGTTGATAGCAGTGGTGTGATGATAGAGAAGAGGATTTTTATTTTCCTATTATGATACTTATCGTATGTTTATTCAATCTAAGGTTATAAATGTAGAGGAAAAATGAGATAAGGTTTTACGATGAGTAATAAGTCAATTCATGGTAATAATGCATGAAAGTTCTGTTGGTAGAAGTGACGAGAGAATGAGAAATTCTTATAAGGAGTGGTTAGTAGAAGCCCATGGACTGGTTAAGTACTTTGTGATTTTGTTAGGCTTGAATATAGTAAGAGTAACCCCTTTCCATTCTCTGTCCAGCCGGCATTCAAGGACGAATTATCCCAAGGGGGAGATATTGTAACATCCCAAAAATTTCTAAGATTAAGACTCGATTCATTCTTTACGGTGCATAAGATTTGTACTTAGTGATTCTGTCAATCCCCGAGGCTACCCCCTTGCCCTAAACACGAGACCTAGGATCACGAATGACCCCAAGCTAACCCTAAGCTGGCATATCATAAGCATACTAAAACAACTGAACAAAAGATACTATGCGGAAGCTAAAACAATTGATAACTGAAAGATGGGGAATACCCAATACTGATCTGAATATATAAAAACTACTAGATTTTAATGATACTGAACATGCACTCAAAACTAAAGCTGAATCTAATACTATGTCTGAAAAAGCCTCTAACTGACTAGAGTTGCTGGGACATGTCTAAGCTAACCGTAGTAAAACTGAAACTGAAATGGAAAACATGTCTATTGTCCTCGAAGTATGAGGACTCACCACTAATACTACTAAGTATGGATCGAGAACCGATCTACGCGTGATCTGAATGCTGAGGACCTGAACCTACATCATGAAAGGATGTAGCGCAGAGTATGCGTCAGTACTTGGAATGTACTAAGCATGCAAGATAAAGAATATAACTGAAGAAATATGTAAGCGGAACAAAGCATAACTGAGCAATGACATAATTTGAACATAATGTAAATACTGAAATATACTGAAATGAACTAAACTGAATGCAATGACATAACATGCTGGGACTGAATACTGAAATATAACTGAAAACCCGGTCAAATGCACTAGAGTCTGACTGTTGGAGCTACTATTAACCGACATAAAACCACATTAGCTAAACATAGAGTCTGATGTATACACCCCATCGAGAGGACCCAATATACCTTGCCATGGGTATAAAGGCATGACTGGAGTGATCCCTAATCTGATGCCCATTGATGGGACTTATAATTCTACGGGGGCACATAATTTTGGACTATACGGGTACGCTGAACCCTATTCTACCGCGGTGTTAAGTATACTCCCAACTAAATATGTATATGACACATTATGACTGAGAAGCTGAATAACTTAAAATACTAACATGCAAAATATGAGAATGTAACAATTATATACTGATAATGTGACATTCAAAAACTGAAGCATGATTATCTGTTTTACTGACCTAGCAAGTGCATTTCATGAACTAAAAGAAACTACACAACTAGGGTTCTGAGTTTTATACAAGGAATTTAACAACGATTCCAAGAAAACATGATAATTCGATTAGGAACACTATAACAGCTAAATCACAACATATATCTAAATTTTCTAGAAACCCCAGGTCTAAACAAGATATAGGGAATCAAGAGTCTGACTGAATTCTAAGGACCTAGTGGATGAAAGGAATCCACTAGTGAAATCCCACATACATGGTGCCAAAATCTACAGAAAAATCCTTCGATTTCGGGGGTGGAACTTGAAGGAAACCTGCTGGTTGTTCTTGGGAAAGCTGGCGTCTCTTGCTTCTCTTTTTGCTCTAATTTTGATGAATTTTGGAGAATAAAGGTTCTAGGTATGTCTGACTAAGTTATTTGGCTTAAACTGAGTAAAATGACATAGTTTAGGGATTAAATGTCATAGTTTAAGAGCCCCTATGCATAGGAAAAATACCTAAATGACCCTAACTTAAAAGATGACCAAGGTCATCCACAGAGAGACCTACGAAACATCGGTTGACCTACCAACTGTCGGTAGGGGTCATCGGTCAAGCTCTGCCCGACAGGGCTTCACTAAAACAAACATTACTTTTTACTTAGAGATAGGATTTTTTCAAACTCAATGGCGTTGGAATGATGATTCAATTATCTTTCATTTGATAGGTCATGTGCCACGTAATTTATACTATGCTAGAAGATATGCCTGCTTCAAGTTGACCCAACAGCCAATTCCCTTCAATTGGTTGTTGACCCTCACCTATGGTCCGTAGGTCTAACCATTGACCGTCCTGGTCGACCATGGGTGGGTCAGAGACCATAAATATTTGGTGCCTAATGACGGAATCCACCTACGGACCGTGTGTTAGACTACGGATCGTCGGTGGCTTCCGTAGATCTTGCACTAGGTCTGGAAAGCTGCTTTTTTTTTTCTAGTTTCTCAAATCTGAGGTGTTACTATATCTACCCCTTGGGAACATTCATCCTCAAATGAAGTCTAAACAAGCTGTGTATGGAGGGAAGGAGCTACAATACCTATCACTAAGTACTAGAAACTGAAATCTAACTGAACTGAGTTCCAAGAACATACAAATATACTGAAATGCAAGAACAACTGAAGGAACGTGATACTAAGACTGAATTTACCCAAGAGTAAACTGAGATACTGGAGAGGAACTATTACCTCAAGCTAAAATGGAATTGGGAGGAAAGAGATGAGGATACTTGGCCTTCATGGCTGCTTCTGCTTCCCAAGTAGCTCCCTCTTCGGATTGACTCCTTGACAAAATCTTCACTTAAGCGACTTCTTTATTTCTCAACCTACGAAACTGACTATCAAGAATCTCAACTGGCACCTCTTCATAAGTGAGATTATCCTTCACATCCACACTCTCTAATGGCACTCTGGATGCCCGATCACCTACACACTTTTTCAACAAGGAAATGTGAAAGACTGGATGAACCATTGTTAGTTCTATTGGCAACTCTAACTCATAAGCTACCTTACCAACCCTTTTTCAGGATTTTGTAATGACCTACATATCTAGTACTGAGCTTCCCTTTCTTGCCAAATCTCATCACCCCCATCATAGGCGACACTTTTAGGAAAAACCAATCATCAATCTCAAACTCTAAGTCCCTTCTCCTTACATTTGCATAGGACTTCTGACGACTCTGAGCGGTCTTAAGTCTATCTCTGATGAGCTGAAATTTTTCCATAGCTTCATGAACCGAATCTGGCCCAATCAATATTGCTTCACCTACTTCAAACCAACCAATTGGAGATCTACACCTACGCCCATATAATGCCTCATAAGGGGGCATCTGAATATTGGAATGGTAGTTATTGTTATAGGCGAAATCTATGAGAGGTAGGTGATCATCTCAACTACCCTTGAAATCGATCACGCAAGCTCTCAACATGTCCTCTATGGTCTAAATGGTACGCTCTGCCTGACCATCAGTCTATGGATGAAATGTTGTGCTGAGATTCACCCGAGTACCAAGACCTTTTTGAAATGATTCCAGAAATGAGAGGTAAATTGAGGACCTCTTTCTGAAATGATAGACAAGGGAACCCCATGTAACCTGACTATCTCATTAATGTAGAGTTTAGCGTAGTCCTCTGCTGAATCTGTAGTCTTGAAAGCCAAGAAGTGAGCTGACTTAGTAACTTGTCTACTATTACCCAAATGGAATTATGTTGTCTACGAGTACGAGGTAAACCCGTAATGAAGTCCATGTTTATCACTTCACACTTCAATGTAGGAATATTAATATCTTGGATCATACCTCCAGGTTTCTGATGTTCAACCTTAACATGTTGACAATTAGGACACTAAGCCACAAAATCTGCTATGTCCCGCCTTAGGAACACATAAGCGACCCTGGTAATGAAGCACACCATCTCCCCCTTATGAGAAAACTTCAACTTTCTGGTGATGAACTGCAACCTTCAACTAGAGTAGTATATGATCACTATCTAGTTTTTCCTTAACGTCTGCTACCAATGAATATTCTGAACTATCACACCACCATCTGATGTGTCTGTAAGGCAAACTCCTAGGTGAGCAAGCCGGTGAACATCTTTTTCTAGTTGCTTCTTTTCTTCCTCAACATGTGCTACACTACCCATAGACAGTATGCTGAGAGCATCAACTACTACATTGGCCTTACCAGGACGATAAAGCACATTCATATCATAGGGTTTGAGGAATTCAAGCCATCTCCTCTGGCGAAGATTCAACTCTTTCTGGGTGAACACATACTGGAGGCTTTTATGATCTGCGAATGCATCTACGTGAACACCATACAAGTATTGTCTCCAAATCTTTAGGGCAAATACTATGGTTGCAAGCTCGAGGTCATGAATTGGGTAGTTCTTCTTATATACCTTAAGTTATCTAGAAGCATAAGTTATAGCCTTACTTTGCTACGTCAACACACAACCTAGGACGACCCTGGATGCATCATAATAGATCACATAACTATCTGACCCATCTGGTAGAGTCAAAATGGGAGCTATAATCAACCTAGTTTTTAATTCTGAGAAACTCTTCTCACACTGATCTGACCACTGAAAGTTAACTTTTTTTTTAGTCAACTTGGTCAATGAGGAAGCTATGGATGAAAATCCATCAATGGATCTCCGGTAGTAACCACCCAAACCTAAGAAACATTTGATATATGTTGGAGAGGTGGGTTTGGGTCATTGTTTCACTGCCTCTATTTTATGAGAATCCACTTCAATTCCTTCGCTAGATACCATACGATCAAGGAAAGAAAATGATTGTAACCAAAACTCACATTTGCTGAACTTAGCGAATAGCTGGCGATCTTTGAGAGTTTGCAGAACCACTCTTAGATGAGTCGCATGCTCCTCCTCATTCCTAGAGTAAATGAAGATATCATCAATAAAGACAATAATGAACAAGTCCAAATATTGCTTGAACACCCTGTTCATTAAGTCCATGAAAGTAGCAGGAGCAGTGGTTACTCAAAATCACATAACTACAAATTAATGACCATACCGAGTCCTGAAGGCTATTTTCAAGATGTCACTATCTCTGACTCTGAGCTGATGATAACCAGATCTGAGGTCTATCTTTGATAAATGACTAGCACCCTAAAGTTGGTCGAACAATTCATCAATCCTAGGGATAGGGTACTTATTCTTGATTGTGACTTTGTTCAGCTGACGATAGTCGATGTACATTCTGAGAGAACCATTTTTCTTTTTCATGAACCACACTAGAGCACCCCATGGAGAGATACTAGGTCTGATGAATCCCTTATCTAGAAGGTCTTTCAGTTAATCTTTCAATTCCTTAAGCTCAGCTGGAGCCATTTTGTAAGGCGGAATCTAAATAGGCTAGGTATCTGGGAGGAAATCAATTCCAAAGTCAATTTCCCTTTCAGGAAGGACTCCAGAAAGATCTTCTAGAAACACTTCTGAAAACTATCTTCTGGAAACTCATTTACTACTGGACTGACTCAAGAGTTAGGGTTTCAGAGCTTGAATCCTTAACCCGAACAAGATGACAGATGTACCATTTAGAGATCATCTTTCTATCCTTAAGGTAAGAAATAAATCGACCTACAAGTACTGAGTTACTGTCCTTCCATTCTAAGACTGGTTAATTTGGAAATTGACACCGAATGATCCTAGTTCTATAATCAATTGCGGCATAACATGAATGTAACCAATCCATACCTAGACTGATATCAAAATCTACCATTTCTAACTCTATAGATCTGCTGAGGTGACTTTTTGAGAGACTGTGATAGGGAAATTTCTGTATACCGGTCTAGCTATAACTGAGAGACTGTGATAGGGAAATTGGAGTAGAGACTGAGAAGGTTTCTGAGAGAGTTTCTAGACTGATACCAAAATTTTTTGCTATATAGGGAGTTACAAAGGAAAGAGTATCCCTTGTATCTAACAAGCCATAAACATCTAAATGAAAGACTCGTAACGTACCAGTGACCACATCAGGAGAATCATCATGGTCCTAGCGAGCCTGGAGAACATATAACCTGTTCTGGCACTGACTGCCACCTGTACAAGATGGAGCACCCTTCTTAGTTGGGCGACTTGCTGGTGGTGCTGGAATTGTAGACTGAGCCCTATTATTGTAACCTCCTTGCCCCTGCCTGGCAGAAGGGCAATCCTTCAACCTATGGCCAGACCAACCACACCCAAAACATCTTGAAATTCGCCCAGATGGTTCTTACCAAAATTTGGACAAGTCGGGTAGGTCATGTTACCTTAAGTACTCCGTTGAAACTTAGAGCCTGATGCCCTACCTTTATGATCCTATCGAAACTTGGGGATTGAGCACTAGCTGATGAAAGGCTGGGGTGGAAGATCTCTGCTGAAACTGTGAGCGATTTCCACCTCCCGATTTCTGCTGAGAGTATTCATAGTTCCATGTTCTAGCCTTCTTACTGTCCTTAGCAAGTTCCCTATGCTTATCCCTCTCAACCCGCTGAGCATGAGTCATAAGCCTAGAGATATTCATATCCTCTAACAGCATAGCATTCCTGCACTATGTCTTCACTAAGTTGGATACCCCATACAGAAACTTACTCATTTGTGCCTTAGGATCGACAACCATGTGTGGAGCATACCTAGAGAGCTGGGTGAACTTAAGTACATACTCTTGAACTGACATGGTACCTTGCCACAAATTTATGAACTCCTGAGCGTTAGCTTCCCTCAACTCTCTCGGGAAGAACCTGTCCAAAAAGCTCCAGTGAAACACTCTCAAGTCATAAGAGCTACATCCACACCTCTGTTTTCTTTTAACTGAGTGAATCATATGTGAGCCACATCATATAGCTGGTAGGATGCCAACTCAACCCTTTCATTACCAATCACTTGATGAACTTTTGCCTTTTGTTCCAATAAGATGGGGTCTTTGTCTTAGTTTTCCTTCACTTCTGGCACTTATGATGATTCAGCCCAATTAATCATAACAACTCTACCTTCACTAGAATCTAATAAATAGACTCCCAAATGTTCAAGTCTGTGCACTTTCTTAGCCAACTCTTTCTTTCCTTCCTCGACTCGAGCGATTTTATCCATGGACAACTTGCTCAAGCCACCAACAACAACTTTAGCCTTACCTGGGTTGTATAGGATACTTATTTTGTAATCCTTGAACAACTCTAACCACCTTCTTTGTCTAAGATTAAGTTCCCTTTGACTGGAAACATATTGCAGACTCGTTTGGTCGGTGAACATCCACATGAATGACATAGAGATAGTGACGCCATATCTTAAGAGAAAATACTAATGCTTCCAACTCGAGATCATGAAAATTTTTGGTTTTAGATTCGAAGTCCTTTTGATGATTTGAGGTCCTAAGTTGTGAAATTAAGGAAATTTAGCTTTTGAGTTGACTTTGGTCAACGTTCGGGGTATGGATGCTCAATGGGAATTCCGAGAGTTCCATTGGTTTTGAGGGATGATGTAAGGTCTAGGTGAGATCTTGGTTGATTTTTATAGGACTTGAGTTAGTTTTAGCATTTTTAGGCAATGAGTTAGTTTCTTGTGGTTTTCACAGATGTCGGTTAAAGGTGACCTCAGATTCATGTTTTGACGGTTCCATTGAGTCTAGAACATTGAGTATAATCGATTTACATATGTGGTATGTGCACATGTGGTTCTAAATAAACCCTGAGGGTCCTTTTGATGTTTCAAGAGTTGGTTGATGTTTCTAGTGTTGCAGTCCTCGCTCTTGCGGAGGGCCTTCGCTTTTGCGATCTCTGCTTTAGCAAAGGGTGGCTCCCAAAAATGAGACTAGCCTTTTATGCGGGGATCACTTAAGTGGACCAGGGCTTGCTTTAACGAAGGTCGCTTAAGTGGAGCCTGGTTCGCAAAAGCTTGGGGTTTTTACGTGCCAATTTTGGGGTTCAAACCCCATTTTCCATTTTTGAGCTTGGGAAACCCTTGATGGTGATTTTTGAAAGGATTTCTTGTGCTAAATCATTTGGGTAAGATTTTATGATCCTAAAACTTCTTTTTCTCTTTGATTATTTTTGGATTTTAACATCAAAATTTGGAATTTTTATTCACAAATGAAAAGGTTTTTCAAAAACTCAAGTTTTTAACTAAAATGGAGATTTTGAACTAATTTTGAGTCCTTTGTTCGAAATAGTTTTCATCAATGAGTTCCTAAGGCTTTGAGTAACATTTTTAAGTATTAAATTTAGGATTCAAATCTTAATTTTGGAATTGAGTTTTGAGTTGATTGATCCATTTTTCAAAGTAATTGATGTGGGTATTTTTGTTTCCATGGATTTATTGTGAATACTTGATTATTATATATTTTGTGGTTTTGGACATTGGTTAGAAGGGTAAAAATTAACTCTTGGAGTGGTTTATTGATTGATTTAAGGTAAGTGATCTCCTAAACCTTGTTTTCTAGTAGAACTCGTGTATTCCCTTTGTTGTTTATGTTTTAAGAGTAATGGGAATGTGGTGAAAGATTAATTATCCACTTGAAAAATCTTAATGAATAAAAAAGGTTGAAATGAAAAGGCTATGTGATGAACATGATTATGTGAATTGCCTCTTTGTAACCCTTGTTGATTGATTGATGAAATGTTTGATAACATGAATGTGGACTTGAATTGCATGAGCTATTGTCTCTTCCATGTGGTGTGATATTACTTGTTTGCATTGATTATTGAACACCGTGATGAGACATGTGATAATTATGATGTCGAGGTCATTTCCAGCAAGTGATACCGAGGTCATTGCCGATGAGTGCTATTATGCCGAGGTCATTTCTGGCAAGTGTTGTGATGCCAAGGTCATTTCTGGCTAGTGATATTGTGCCGATGGGAAATAGTTTTGGCTAGTGATATTGTGTCGACGGGAAATGGTTCTGGTGAGAGATTGATTATTCTGATTTGATGCATTTTGATGTTTATGTGCGACTTACTCTTTAATTGTGATTGATGCACTTGTTGCGTGTGATTGATCTACCTCATATTTAGATTGACTTACAAGATTCGTGTTGGTTATTGGATTGTGTATATTGAGCCTTGTGATCCATGTATTGTAGAACTATTAGATTGTGCTGATTTTTATGCATGCTGTAGTTGAGTAGATTCGGTTGGGATAAAAAAAGTATTTGATTTCTAGCTAGATGCCTTGTTTATTAGATTGTTTGTTGGGTACCGTGTTGTTCGTAATCACTCCTTGCTTCTACACTTGTGTAAGTTTCGAGCCCGGTACTGTGTGGTCGTCCTTCTTCTCTTACTTTGTGAGGCTTGTCAAAGGACTATTTAGATGTAGATGCTTGTCATCCTGGCGGGCCCTTTTTTTCAAGCTTTGTTCTATTTGAGAATAAAACGCTGAGACTTGTACTTATTTCTTAATTTCGCACTTTATATATTTATTGGCTTGTACACATGACAAAAAGATTTTGGGGGTTTTAATAGAAAGAATAAGTTTTCTGTTTTATCTTTTTCTTACTTTATATTTCCGCATTTCTTTCATTTTTGTTGGGTTGATGCAGACTTGTCTTGGTGGGATTAGACAAGTGTCATCACGTCTATTTTTGAGTCGCGACTACACGGGCAAGCAGGAGTTAGAAGAACAATTTTTAATGTTGAACTCTATCGCACGAATATGAGTAAGAAGAAACTAAAAAGTTCCTCAATGTCATAGCTTCCTCGTTATAGATGTGGCGTGCTTTACATCGATAAGGACTCTACTAGACACGACTTCATATACACCCTAGTACTCTTGAATTCTATGCTCTGATACCAAGTTTGTCACACTCCTAGCCTACACCCCGGATGTGGCCGGCACTTGAGAACTATTGTTGGCTCCCAAGCAAACCTCGGATTGGCTGACTACTTAGCGGAAGATTTGACTCAAGCAAATTAAAAGCTTTAAAGAGAAAACATATAACTTAAATGTCTCAAATACTCATCTAAGAAAAATATAATATTTGCAAAACACTTTAAAGAGAGAACTTCTGAAAACAACTCAACTCTAGCTACCTATGAAGCTGCTAAGTTTAACATGGACGTCGGGACAAAACCCTCGATGTCCCAAAGTAAATACTGAAATAAAAAATTAGGCCCTCCGAAATGCAAGGAAGACTCATCAAAACTCTCAAAGGAGAAGTGCAAAGTTTTCTCAACGAAATGCCTGATGATCCTAAACACTTGTATCTGCATCATAAAAAATATCGGTCGAATAACATCAGTACATTGAATGTACGAGTATATAATATAGTCGAAGCGAAATAACCAAATGAAAGGACTGCAATAGATATAAATACATGCTCAATTGTATGTAAAGAAATAAACGAGTGAAAACATTTAAAATTTACAAATTCTTACTCATCTCTGAATTCAACATATTAAGTGATATGATAAAAATTCACTTTTACTCTATTTGGGAGATTCTCTAACCGACAACCATCACTATGAGCAATGTGATGATACAGCTTCTCGGCCACACTATTAGAAATTTCTTATATCTTATCGGGATATAGAATAACTCAACTAAGTGGATCGACTAAAGCTCTGCTCGAAATCAATAAGGAGTCGTCTAAAATGTATGATCCTTTACCCATGTTGGCTACATAGTTTATGAGGAATGCGAGTTGTCTAAACTCATCCCCCTATTGGTACTCAATACTACTTCCAATCTATATATATATATATATATATATACATACACACACTCATGCTCAAGTATTAATACTCTTTCTCTGTTTTGAGATAATTACTCAAAAGATCCTCCTTAAGAGGCAATGTCGCAATTATCTCTAGAAACTCCTTTAAATCTTTATGAAAATCAAAGCTCTCTTTCTCAATGTAAAAATGATACATTTGGGAATTAATTAGTCCCCTTATACTTAACTCAAAATCAATCTTTAAGCTCTAATCAAAACTTATCTTTACTTTCTCAAAAATCATTTTAAGACAAATGTTTACTTAAAGGGATTCTCAATACTAACTTAGTAATAACTCAACAATATGGTTCATGCTGAAAAATAGACATGAACAATGAACTCACAATTCTCAATGCAAGATATAGCAACTCAATAATCAAGAAGTAGAATTTAGAACTCAATAACGAAACTCATCTCAAGAATTAAGAAAACTAAGGATGTAACACTAGATTATTCTTTACTGATAGGATGTAGATGTAGGGCATGAGTACGAACTCATTTTGTCACTATGGGTGGTCTTACATACCAGGAAGAATAAAGTTATTGGCGAAATTGGTGAAAACTTGAAGAACACTCGAACCCCTAGATTTCTCATCTACGATCTAAGCTCTAAGACTTGGAAGCATTGATGAACGTAAACGGATCAAATAACACTATTTAAACCCTTAATTAGGTGTAAAAAAGTAGTGGTTTAGGCTTAGAAGAGGTGGAAAAAGACTAAACTACCTCTCTTAAAAACTGACGAAAACCTTCTACGGGTCCATCTATGATTCATGGTTTGATCTACAAAACGTAGATCCCATAAGTGGAATTTATATTAAATTTTAAGCCTCAAAATTTCATTTTATGGGTCCAATATACGACCCATAGAAATTCCTATGAGTTGTAGATCCAATCTGTAGAACTTATACAACTTTTCAAGCTCAAAAGTCCAATCTACGGGTTCAAACTACAGCCTCTAGAATTTCCTACGGCTGGTAGAATGGATCCGTAGGAATTGGACCACAAAAACTTAATCTCTAAGCTTTTACAATGACTTGACAGTATGGGTTGTGATTTAATATACGGCCCGTAGAATGGTGTTGTAGTTCAAAAACTCACAAAACTCTAATCTAATAGTCTCTAGTAATATGATTGTAACTTTTTACTCCAAACTCGAAATGAGGCAACCTTTGTGGTGTTTGAAAGAGAACTCATATAAATTCAATTTGATAGTTAATGGGTCACGTAGTTCATTTTGTGCTGAGAGATATGCTCATTTACATTTGACCTAAGTAGAATCTTATGTCAAAACATAATCGATAAGGACGCTTTCAACTCAACTTTATGCTAGGAAGTTCTAGTGACCTTAATTCATTTTAATATCCATTATCACACTAAATAATTGACCTTACCACCTAAGGAAAATTTAATAATCACCTGATACAGCCTTACAAACAAATTAAGAATAGTTTGGGCCTTTGCTTGAAATTTGCGGGGTGTTACATTTTCACTAAGTGTTTTCCGCTTGTTAAGCCCAAATGAGCGGACCATATTGTCATGAACCGAGTCTACACTGTGGACGTGGCTAGCACTCGAGAACCATTGATGGTCCCCAAGTTGACCCTCATCCTGGCTGACTACAAGCAGAAGACTAACTCAAGCATACATCAACTTAAAACTAAATTAAATTCATTAAACTCAAATACTCAACTCATAAAGTCTGAAAAATACTCAATATATATACTTATAGTTTGTAAAACAACTCAAAAGAAAGTAAATACTGAAATACACCTCGACTCTGTCTATCGATGAAGCCTATCTATTACAGAAGAATATCAGGACAAGACTCACGATATCTCAAAACTACTAACTATAAGGTAAAGGTGAAGTCCTCCGGAATATAAGAAGGCTTACCGAAGCTAACTGCAATGTCAAATGACATCAAGGAAACGCCTGTTGATGATCCTGAGCACCTAGATCTGCATCATAAAACAATGCAGGTCAAATGACATCAGTACATTGAATGTACGAGTATATGATAAGGTTAGAGTAAACAATTACCTGGCTTGAATGACTGAAAGCAATAACTAACTGAACTAACTAGGCTTGAAGAAATACTTACCTCAACTCAATACAAAGCAACCATGATAGATGCAATATTTAAAACATTATGAAACAGGAGATAAAACTTGATGTTGTATAAACAATATAATAAAATACTCTTTACTCTTATTTGGGAGATTCTCTAACCGAAAACCATCATTATGAGCTACGTGATGATACCACATCTCACCCACACTGCTAGAACTGTCTTATACCTTGTCGGGGTATAGGACACCTCAAATAAGTGGATCAACTAAGCTCTGCCCGAAGGCAATTAGGATTCATCTAAAAAGTATGATCATGTACCCATGTTGGCATACATGGTTTATGAGGAATGTGAGTTGTCTGAACTCATCCCCATATCGGTGCTCAATACTACTCATAATAATACATACAAATTCTCAATGTTTAAAAACATACTCTTCCTCTAGTATGAGATGATTGCTCAAACTATCCTCTTAAATGAGGTAACTGTTGTTGAAATATCTTTGAACTCATAACTCATTTAGAAATCAAAGTTTCTATTTATCAATGTAAAAACTGATACCTTTGGGATTACTTAGTTCCCTTATACTCTTACTCAATTCATACTTGAAAACTCTTTCTAAAAAATATATCAAAATCATATTGTGATATGATCATTGATGACTCGGGAAGTCATACTGCATAATCAGTGATGGTATATCTAGATACCATACTGCTTGAACATTAATGACATACTCGATTGTCATCTTAATCATGATTTAGAAACTCTTTCTTAAACCTCGTATTTACTTCCTCAAAAACTCAGTTTAAAACTCAAGTTTGGCTTTAAAAAGTTTCTCAAGATTTATAACTCAATTCATAGGGTTCATGCGGAATTATGGACATGAATGACTCAACTCAGGGATCTTAATAGAAATATGGAAACTCAGTACTCAGATCTCAAGAAATCAAGGACTCACAAATTCAAGAATTCGGAACTCAAAACTCAACGATACAACTCCTCTCAAGAATACTTAATTCATAGAGTTCATACGGAATTATGGACATGAACGACTCAACTCAAGAATTTCAATGACAATATATAACTCATTAGTATAACTATTCTCATTCTCATACTTACTTCCTCAGTACTTAGTTCAAAACTATGGTTGATTTCAAAAGAATTCTCAAATTTGACTCAAACGCCCATCTTGAACTTTCCTCTTAATCTCTCTTTAATTAGAAATATAATTTAAGAGATACTATTAGGATATGTAGGATCTTTAAATGATTATGAAGACTTAAATAGTTAATATCAAGGAAAGAACGAATACCCAATTCAAAGGAACACATACAGAATGAAGAGCGAAGAAGAAAGAGGTCGGACGACCCTGGCGTATTGGTGGCGCGTCGTGCCAACCCCAAAGTACTTGGAGTACTTTGGGATGCACTGCTGGCGTATTGCCCCAACCCTCCTGGCTCTATGGAGACGCATTGCTCCAACCCGAACCCAGAAATCCGATGAATTTTCTTGTTAAATTTTGGGTCCTAACTCATCTAGAATCGATTGGTTTCTTCCAAACTCTCTTTGATTCGTACACCCAACACAAATTCATTGAAATCTCACTCAAATTCTATCAACAAACACCACTTGTTTGCAAGACCCTCACCTCAAGAACTCAAAACCTCCATTGATAAAGAATGGGGCAAAAACTCAAGAACTACTCAAAAATCTTCACATAAATGATTTCATGAATGAATTAATGGAAGAACTACATGATTAGCGTGAGGATGAACAATTCCATCACTACCAGAAACCTCACATACCTGGAAAGAACCATGTTCTTAGAGAAAATCAAAGAATCTTTAAGAACACTTGAAAACCTCATTTTTCTCCTCTTGAAACCTCGATCTAATAACCCCAAGTGTTTTTAACATAAATGAGTATTTTAGAATCTGATTAAACCCTTAATTGGGTCAGGAAAAACGTGTTAATACAAGTGGGGAAAAAGAAAAAACCAAAATACCCTTTCCTAAAACAAATGGAAAGCCTCAAAGGGAAAGGCTTCACTCAAACGGGCATAACTTTTTACTTGGAATTTTGAAATTAGCAAACTTGGTGACATTGGAAAGAAAACTTAGATACCTTTGATTTGACAGGTCCTGGGCCACTTGAATCTTTATGTGTTAAAAGTATGGTCGATTGAAGTTGATCCAAGAAAAATCTCATAGTGCAACTCAATCGAAAAGAAAGTTTTTAACTCAACTTTATGCTAGGAGAGTCTAGTGACATTAACATCTAAGAAAAATTAGAATCCGTAACACCTCAGATTTGACAAAATAGAAAAAAAAATGTAGCTTTCCAAACTTGGTGCAAGAACAACGAAGGCCACCGACGGTCCTTGGTCTGACAAACGGTCGGTAGGTTGGGTCCAACGTTGGGCACCAAATATTAATGGTCTATGACCCCACCCATGGTTGACTAAGACAGTCCGTGGTTGGACTTACAGAACGTAGGTCTGACCGTAGGTGAAGGTCAATAGTCAATTATAGGAAATTGGTTGTTAGGTCAGCTTCATACGGTCATATCTTTTAGCACAGAATGAATTAGGTGGCCCATGGCCTATCAAATGAAAGATTATAGAAATCCCATATTAGAGTAAAATGTTATGCTCATTTTAGTGAAGTCCTTTCGGGCAGAGCTTGACCGATGACCCCTGCCGACGGTTGGTAGGTCAACCGAGGGTCTGTAGGTCCCTCTATGGATGACCTTCGTTAGCTTTTAAGTTAGGGTCATTTAGGTCTTTTTCCTATGAGTTAGGGCCCTTAAACTACATCATTTACTACCTAAACTACGTCGTTTCATTCAAGATAAGCCTAATAACTTAGTCAGACATACCCAAAACCTTTATTCTCCAAAATTCATAAAAATTAGAGGAAAAAAGAGAAGCAAGAGGCGCCAGCTTTCCCAAGAACAACCAGAAGGTTTCATTCAAGTTCCAGCCCCGAAATCGAAGGATTTTTCCGTAGATTTCATCACCAGGTATGTGGGATTTCACTAGTGGATTCCTTTCGTCCACTAGGTCCATAGAATTCAATCAGACTCTTGATTCCCTATATCTTGTTAAGACCTAGGGTTTCTAGAAACTTTATATATTTGTTGTGATTTAGTTGTTATAGTGTTCCTAATCAAACTATCATGTTTTCTTGGAATCGTTGTTAAATTACTTGTATGAAACTCAGAACCCTAGTTGTGTAGTTTATTTTAGTTCATAAAATGCACTTGCTAGGTCAGTAAAACAGATAATCATGCTTCAGTTTTCGAATGTCACATTATAAGTATATAATTGTTACATTCTCAAATTTTACATGTCAGTATTTTGAGTTATTCAGCATTTCAGTCATAATGTGTCATATACATTTTAGTTGGGAATAGACTTAAAAACGAGTTGGACTAGGGTTCATCGTACCCATATAGTCCCAAAACTACGTGCCCTTGTAAGTTTATAAGTACCCTCAATGGGCATCAGATTTAGTGATCACGCCAGTCATGCCTTTATACCCCTGGCAAGGTATATTGGGTCCTTTCAATGGGGCGTATAAATTGGACTCCACATTTAGCTCATGTGGTTTTATGTCAGTTAATAGTAGCTCCCACAGTCAGACTCTAGTGCATTTGACCAAGTTTTCAGTTATATTTCAGTATTCAGTCTCAACATGTCATTGCATTCATTTCAGTATATTTCAGTATTTACATTATGTCAGATTATTTCATTGCTCAGTTATACTTTGTTCAGCTTACATATTTGTTCAGTTATATTCTATATCATGCATGCTCAGTACATTCCAAGTACTGACGCATACTCTTGACTACATTGTTTCATGATGTAGGTTCAGGTCCTCAACATTCATATCACGCGTAGATCGGTTCTCGATCCATACTCAGCAGTATCAGTGGTGAGTCCTCATACTTTGAGGACAATAGACATCTTTTCCATTTCATTCTTTTAATTCAGTTTTAGTTTTGCTAGGGTTAGCGGGGACATGTCCCAACAGCTCTAGTAAGTTAGAGGCTTTTTCAGACATAGTATTAGATTCAGCTTTAGTTTTGAGTGAATGTTCAGTATCATTAAACTCCTAGTAGTTTTTATATATTCAGATTAGTATTGGGTATTCCCTATCTTTCACTTATCAATTGATTTAGATATTTGTTCAGTTGTTTTAGTATGCTTATGATATGCCAGCTCAGAGTTAGCTTAGGGTCACTCGTGATCCTAGGTCCGGTGTTTATGTCAAGGGGTAGCCTCGGGGATTGACAAACTTGGTATCAGAGCATTAGGTTTAAGAGTCCTAGTATGTCTGAAAGCCGCACTAAATAGAGTCTCTTTCATGGGTGTGAAGTGGACCACATCTATTAGGGGGAGGCTACAAAGTGTTTTAAGAAAAACTTCACTTTCTTTGCTACTCTTATCGTACCTGAGGTTTGATCCAATTTCTCATTTCTAATCCATCGTTATGCGTTTTAGATCATTCCTCCTCATAGAGCTTACGCAAGGAATGCTAATGCACACAACGTTAACACAGTTCCTTCAATCCTAGGCCTTGAGGTTATGAATGCAGAATTTCAGAATGCGATCTAGCTTTTGGCTCAGAGTGTAGCCAACCAGAACAATCAGCAGCTCCAGTTCCTACTAACACAAGTGGTGGATTAGTGGATGCTAGAGTTCGAGATTTTGTTAGGATGAATTCGCTTGAGTTTTTAGGGTCGCAAGTTGGTGAGGACCCCCAGAACTTCATTGATGAGGTCAAGAAAATCTTTAAAGTGATGCTATAAGTAGAAAGTGATGACATTTGAACTAGGGGGAGATGATATGTTGAGATATCAAGTTAGATTGTTTGTACCAAAGGTGGATGAGCTCCAAGAGAGTATCATGACAGAAGCTCATAGTTCTAGATATTTGATCCATCCGGGCTCCACAAAGATGTATCATAACTTGAGAGAATTCTATTTGTGGAATGGTATGAAGAGGTGTATTGCAAATTTTGTTGCTAACTGCCCAAATTCCAAGAAAGTCAAGGTTGAACATCATATACCATGTAGTGTAGCTCTAAACATAGCTCTTACGAAGTGGAAGTGTGAAATGATTAATATCGACATATATTCTGGCTTGCCGCAATCTCACTAGTAGCATGATCGATTTGGGTGATTGTAGATTGGATGACTAAGTCAACCCATTTCTTACTGGTGAAAAATACCAATTCAGTAGAAGATTATGCCAATTTACACATCTGTGATATAGTCTAACTGCATGGAGTCCCATTGTCTATCATTTCAGATAGGGGTGCACAATTCATCGCTCAGTTTTGGAAGTCATTTCAGAAAGGTTTGGGTTTGAATGTAAGCCTTAGTACTACTTTTCATCCTCAGACAAATGGTTAAGCAGAGTGCACTATTTGGACCTTTGAGGATATCTTAAGAGCATGTGCATTGGATTTTAAAGGAAATTATGATGACAACTTGCCTCCTATAGAGTTTGCATACAATAACAGTTATCACTTCAGTATTCAGATTGCTCCTTATGAGGCGCTTTATGGGTGAAGATGTAGATCTCATATTGGCTGGTTTGAGGTTGGTGAAGCTAACTTGATAGGGCCAAACTAAGTTCATCAATCCATGGAAAAGGTGAAGATAATTCAAGAGAGGTTGAGGATAGCACAGAGTCATTAGAAACCCTATAAAAATTTTAGAAGAAGAGACATGAAGTTTAAGGTTGATGATTGACTATATTTGAAGGTTTCACCCTTTAAGGGTGTTATGAGATTTGGTAAGAAAGGAAAGCTCGGTCCCTGATACATTGGTCCTTATAGAATATCCAATAAGATTGGTAGTGTAGCTTATGATTTGGTGCTACCACAAGAGTTAGTAGCAATACACCTGGTATTTCATATTTCCATGCTAAAGAAGTGTTTGGGCGATCCTTCCCTTAGTGTGCCTAGAAAGAATATTGGTATTAAGGATACCTTATCTTAAGAGGAGATTGCCTTTCAGATACTTGATCGTTAGCAAGTTGAGAACCAAAGAGATTGCATCAATCATAGTCTTGTCGAGAAATAAGTTTGTTGATGAGGCTACATGGGAGGCCGAGGAAGATATGAAGAATAGATACCCTCATCTTTTTTCCTCCGATTTAGTTCTAGTCCAAGGTATTAACTCTTCCTAAAGTACTCATTCAATTCAGTTCCTCCTTCAGCATTTCAAGTTTATGAGTGTATTTTACATTAAATAGGGTTGTTAAACATTTCCCTACCCTTTCCATGCTCAGTTCAACTATCATTCGAGGACGAATGATACCAAGAGGGAGGTATTGTATCACCCCACAAATTTCCAAGCTAAGTCCCAAACTATTCTTTATTTGTGTGTAAGGGTATATCAGGTGATTATTAAATTGTCCTTAGGTGTTAAGGTCAATTCTTTATTGTGATAATGTATTTGAATATGAATTAAGGTCACTAGAACCCCCTAGAACAAAGTTGAGTTAAAAACTTCCTAACCAATTAAGTTTTGACAAAAGAATATACTTAGGTCAACTTCAAACAATTATATCTCTCAGCACAAAATGAATTAGGGGACCTATAACTTATCAAATTGAATTCCTATGAGTCTTCTTTCCAACTCCATCAAGTTTGCCTCATTTCAAGTTCGGAGTAAAAAGTTATGACCATTTTACCAGTGGATATCATATCAGAGTTTTGGTCCGTGAATTACGAAATTATTCTACGACCATAGATTGAACTACGACCCATATTGTCAGGTTGTAAGAAAAGTTTAGAGAGTCAGTTTTTGTGGTCAATATCCTATGGATTTATAAATATAAAGTTGACATAGATTAAGCACAAACACTACCCCTTCGGACTCTAAATCATGGCTAGGGTAGTTCCTCTCATGGGTCTTCAATTGTCTAGAGACATAGGCAATCTCCTTACCCTTCTGGATCAGAAAACCACCTAATCTACTCTAGAAGCATCACAATAGACAATGAAGTCTACACCCTCCTTGGGTAAGGTCAAAATAGGAGCCGAAGTCAACAAGGTCTTGAGCTTCTGAAACCTCTTCTCACACTCATCAGACCACTGGAAGCTCACTCTGCCAAGTTAATCTGGTCAAAGAAAATGCAATGGTAGAGCTCTAACTCTCTAAAAATTTCCTACGACTTGACAGTACGGGTCGTAATTCAATCTATGGCCCATAGAATGGTTTCGTAGTTCATAGACTCTCAAAACTCTTACGTGACTGTCTTTGGTAAAATGATCGTAACTTTTTACTCCAAACTCGAAATGAGGCAAAGTTAGTGGTCTTGGAAAGAGGATCCATATATTTTCCATTTTATAGGTAATGGGTCATCTAATTGATTTTGTGGTGAGAGATATGATCATTTAAACTTGACCTAAGCAGAATCTTATGTCAAAACTTAATCGGTAAGGAATCTTTCAACTCAACTTTGTGCTAGGAGGTTCTAGTGTCCCTAATTCATATTCAAATCCATTCTCACACTAAATAATTGACCTTAAAACATTAGTACAATTTAATAATCACCTGATAGTACCTTACACACAAATGAAGAATAGTTCATGCCTTAGCTTTGAAATTTGCGGGGTGTTACATTTTCACTAAGTGTTTCCCATTTGTTAAGCCTGAATGGACGGATCATATTTTAAAATAAGAAAAAATGAGTTTATATGAAATATGAAACATTTTCACGATTTTTATGACTTAAAATTGTAAAATAAATTGTTTATGATTTTTAATGCATTTTGGGTTATTTCTACGCTATTAAGTTCGAGGTATCATTCCAGATAGTGACTCAAACCCAGGCTACATTCTTCTACATGGTATGTTGTTGATAAGTCCTATGTGTTATTTTGGGGGTCCTTGTAGCATCTAGCTTATATTCCACCACATTGCAATGGTTGATAAGTCTGAGGTATCATTCTGGGCAACTTGAGTTATCTTCTGAGCTTCTACTTCCCAACATTCATCTCTTGTATTGTATCATCCTAATGTTTGGTTTGTTGTGTGTGTTGTGACTGTCTTTTACTTCAGTGTTTCCTATAGACTTTCTTGTGTTGTTATTTCATTTTCCCTTGATTATTGGATTTCATTTATTAGAACTTATCCATTGTAATGTAGAAATATCATGTTGCTCTTCATAAATTTGATCTTTCTGAGCTCGGTCGGCTTATGATGCCTACAGAGTATCTCGTGATTTGATAGTCATACTACTTTTCTGCATCTTTTTTTGACGCAATTCATAGTACGAGCCAACCTCATTGAGTATCAAATCTCTCGTGAGTGACAGACTCGGATCGTGGTGAGCTCCTGCATCTAGAGACTTATTGCTTTCTCTCTTTTGTACTGACTTATATTTTGCATTGTGATTAGTTAGTTCACATATATATATAGTGTTGTTGTACTTAGTTGTTCCTATACCGGTGACACCAGATCCGGAGATTTGGTTCTTGTGTTACTTTGTCGTTCTTGGTCTCTTTTAGGCCTCATTTGTATATTGTGTATCATATTTATTTTTCTATACTATGGTTCTATCTTGTATACCTATTCCTGTTTTCACTTTTTCTTTATCGTTATATTCTTATCTTTCATAATTTTTTATTTTTCCACTTGCCTACTAAGGGGTAATGGTAAGCTTCATCATAGTCCGAATTCAGATCATGACATAGACTTTGCTTAGTTTCTTTGTATATGATATAATATGTATGATCTTATACAAAAGGTACATGGGATTATCTTTGACTTCTATTTTGTCGCTAAACTCACTCACTCTAAAATAGAAAAAAATATTTATTGTGCATTAACTGCAAAGTAAATGTGGATGTGACGGGGTAGGTAGATACCCCTTTAAGTTTCTCTATATAATTTGCAAAATTGGTTCACTTTTCTTCATCCCAGCCTTTGATTTATAATGTCCTACCCACTAAATGTTTCTTTTGCTCATTTACTTCCTCCAAAAGTCAAGCCCCTCTTTGGATCCTCTTTTCCCTCTCCACTTTAGCAAAAAACATCATTAGTTTCTCTTATAAGCCTATTTTTGTTTTTTGCATTTAACTAGATAGGATTATATATAGATCTAAAATGGCGGATGATGATTGGGATATAGGTGCGATCGTAAGAAGTTTTAATATTAATAGACATGAAAATGTTGTGGCTCCTAAGTTAGACTTGGAGACTTATCTAAATGATATTTTGAATTCTTTTGACGAACTTTTAGCTCCTGACATGACTATTTTTAATGGCTTATCTGAAATTTTCTCTTTAAATTTTCCAACTGCTCACCAGGAAAAACCAGATGATCAAATCATAATCATGAACCAAAAAGGTAACCAGCAGTTGTACTTACATCCCATGCAACCAACTCAATTTATTCAACAAAGCTCTTTTCCTCCATCACCAACAATAGTAGCGTGTGTGCCACAAACAACTACAATACCAAAAGAATCGATAGATCTACAACAACAATTCGATATAGGGGCTACATTTATCCTAATTTTACTTTTTCCATGAAGACTCCTTTAATCCAAACTAGAACAAGGTAACCAATCATTTCGTTACATTTTATGAACATATGTTCAAAATTTTGACTTTAGTACTTTTGATTTGAAATCAAGAAAAATCAGTTGATGAGGATTACCTATGAATTGTTGCAAGAGGAACTCACAAATGATATATGGACATGGCGCAAGTACGGTCAGAAGCATATCAAAGATTCACCATTTCCGAGGTTTGCTCTCTTCACCATTTTTTTTGTGTAATAGAATGTTATGTTCCCTTCCGTCTCAATTTTCATAACAATAAGTAGTAAAAAGTATTAATCGTGTATACACATGTAATGTTTGACTAAACCTAATTCTTATTATGTGTACATGACATGACAGGAATTACTATAAGTGTAGTACATCAAAACTTTGTGAAGCAAAGAAAAATATTGAGAAAAGCCCAAAGGATGAGAACATTTTCTTGGTGTCCTATTCTGGTGGACACAACCATGATCCACCCACGAACCGTAGAAATCTTGCTAGTTGCAATAATAGTTCCGAATTCAAGCTTCCAAAAGGCATAAATATTTTGCCTAAAACATCAACCTTAAATGCATCATATTCTTTGTCCAAGCGCGTTAAGCGCTCAAGAGCTATTGTTTCTCCAATTATCGCAACTATGCCTCCGCTTGAAATCGGGAGCGAAAATAAAATGATTGTTGCGGCCTTGAGGAAAAAGGTGATGGTAAAGAAGAGGTGGTCATGAATGAAGATATTCTCATGGGCTTTGAATAACTCCAAGGAGTTACTGCTTCCACCTAATAGTATGAAAATGACAAGAGGAATTGATCTTTCTCCCCTCTCCAGAAACTCTATATGTCGACATATGTGGTCTTCTAGTCATGTTTCTATTGTAGTTTTTAGTGTGGGCAGTCAAGAATTATAAGTTTGTAGTTTTCTATGCTTAACATTTACATCATAGAAAAATGGACTTTTCTTAATTTCGTTATTTTCTATTGTTCTTCAATTCATGAATCTAGTCCTCATTTGACTTAATTTGTACATTAAATTATATAGAGTAGTAATTTACCGTTGTTCAATTTAAGAAGTTTTACACACACACATATACTAAAAATTATTTTGTAGTCTTTTACAAAATTATTTTTAGTTTTATGACATTTTTTGTCACGACCCGAGTCTACACCCTGGATGTGGCCGACACTCAAGAACCATTGCTGTTCCCCAAGCAAACCCTCATCCTGGTTGACTATAAGCGGAAGGCTAACTTAAGCATGCAAAAGCTTAAAACTGAATAAAATTCAATAAACTCAACTTTTCAAAACTTTAACTCAAATGAATAACTTAGAATAAAAATAATATATTGAACTCGCCATAAAATAGACAACTTAAGTCTTTAAAACATTTAATAAAATCAATGAATAATACAGACTTCTCAACTATACTGACTATCTATGAAGACTCTAACTGATAAAGATGGAAGTCGGGACAAGACCCACAACATCCTGACTAAACTGAAAAGTAAATGAAATCCTCCGGAAATAAGGAGGCTCACCATAGCTAACTTGAACTCCCGAATATATCAACGAATCTCCTGTTGATGATCCTAAATACTTGTGTCTGCATCATGAAAAGATGTAGGCCAAATGGCTCAGTACGTGGAATGTACGAGCATGTAAGGGGAATTCTAAAGCATAACATAAGCTTGAAAGAATCTGAAAGAAACTGAAAAACTTACCTGGCTCAACTCAACTCAACATAACTGAACTCATTTTAATATAAAGCAGTTTAAAACAAGTGCAATATAAAGAAAAAAGGAAAACTGTTTAAAACATGATGCTAACTCATAATAATAATATCATAAAAGACATACCATGCTCGCTATCAAAGTCTACATGTGCAATGCATGAATGAAGTCCCATACCCCCATTCATACTAAGAAGAACCCCTTGAGGAACCATGTAAATACTGTTGTGGGAGTTTCTCTAACCGACAACCATCACATAAGAGCTATTGTGATGATACAATGATCTTCCGCACGCTGCCAACGCATCCTATACCTGGCCAAAGGTATAGGACCTGAATTACTAAGTGGATCCACTAGTCTATGCAAAAAGGATTCATCTAAAAAGTATGACCCTTTTCTACCCATGATGGCTACATGGTTTAAGGGGGCTGATAGTTTATGAACTCTTCCCTATTGGTGCTCAATACTACTCCCAAAAATATTACATTATATTAGCTCTTTATGTTTAAAAACATACTTCATCTGTGATTTGAGATTAGTGCTCAAAAACTTAGCTCAAAGGCTATCTTGGAAATCAAAGTTTCTCCTCTTGCTTAATTTAGAAAGCGATTAGTCGTTTCTGAAAACTAGCCCGAAGGCTCTTTGAAAATCTCAATTTCCGTTCTTATTTAAATGTGAAAACATTTTAAATCTCTTTGGGAATACTTAGTCCCTATATACTTTTTGAAGAAAAGAACTTCAACTTTACCCTTTACTGAACTCAAAACTTAAGTCTTAACACAAAGTTAAAACGTTTGTAAAAGACTTCTTAAAATATGGTTCATGCCGAATTATGGACATGAACAACTCAATGCAAGGTTTTCAATAACCATAGATAGAACTCAAATACTTGGAACTCAAGAACTTCAATGATACTTCTCATCTCAAGACTGTTCGACTTATAATATTCATGCGGAATTATGAGCATGAAATATTCAACTCAAGGACTCAAAGATACTTCTCAAAAGGGATTAGGAACTCAACACTTAAAGGCTTAGAACTTGAAGATACCACTTTTCTGAAAGATGCTCGACTTACGAAGTTCATGCGAAATTATGGGCATGATACAACTCGACTCGATGGTCTACATAACTATATGGAACTCATGTATACGACTCTTCTTATTCTCTGACTTACTTCCTCAAAACTTAGTTCAAATCGATAGTTGATCTCAAAGGATTCACAATTGAACTCAAAGGCTTTCTTGAAC
>JAJOOR010014021.1:0-35564 GCA_036250505.1 Solanum acaule | reverse complement strand
AGACAAAGGAACCCCATGCAACCTCACAATCTCATTAATGTAAAGCTTGGCGTAATCCTCCGCCGAATCTGTAGTCTTGACCGCCAAAAAGCGAGAAGGCTTAGTAACCCTATCAATAATCACCCAAATGGAGTCATGCTGTTTGCGAGTATGAGGTAAACTTGTGATGAAGTCCATGTTGATCACTTCCCACTTCCAAGTAGGAATGTCAATCTCTTGAGTCATACCTCCTGGTTTCTGATGTTCTACCTTGACTTGCTAGCAATTGGGGCACATAGCCACAAAATCTGCTATATCTCTATTCATACCATTCCACCAATAGACTTCCTGCAGATCGCGGTACATCTTAGTGGCGCCTGGATGAATAGAATATCTAGAATTGTGGGCTTCTTCGAGAATATGCTATCTCAATTCACCCACATCAGGAACAGACAATCTACCTTGATAGCGAAGTACACCATCTTCCCGTTGGGAGAAAACCTCCACTCTCTGATTGTGGACTGCATCCTTAAGCTTAAGCAAGATTGGATCACTATCTTGCTTTTTCTTAACCTCTACTACCAAAGAAGATTTTGCCCCATTTTGAACCATTACACCACCATCTGATATGCTTATAAGACGAACTCCTAGGCGAGCAAGTCTGTGAACATCCTTTGCTAAATCTTTTCTTTCTTCCTCAACATGTGCTACACTACCCATGGATAATCTGCTTAGAGAATCTTCTACTACATTCGCCTTATTCGGATGGTAATGCACGCTCATATCAGAATCTTTGAGGAACTCAGGCCACCTTCTCTGGCGAAGATTCAACTCTTTCTGGATTAATACATACTGGAAGCTCTTATGGTCTATGAACACATCTAGATGAACACCATACAAGTATTGTCTCCAAATGTTGAGTGCAAACAGCACTGCTGCAAGCTCGAGGTCATGAGTTGGATAATTCTTCTCATGTACCTTAAGCTGTCTAGAAGCATAAGCTATAACCTTACCTCGCTGCATCAACATACAACCTAGGCCGACTCTAGATGCATCACAATAGATCACATAACCATTTGAACCCTCTGGTAGAGTCCAGACAGGAGCTGTAGTCAATCTAGTTTTCAGTTCTGCAAAGCTTTTCTCACAATCATCTGACCATTGGAACTTAACCTTTTTCTGAGTCAACTTAGTCAATCGTGAGGCTATGGATGAAAATCCTTCCACGAACCTTCTGTAATAACCTGCTAGACCCAAGAAACTTCTGATATTTATAGCAGAGGTAGGTCTAGGCCATTGTTTCACTGCTTCTATCTTCTGGGAATCTACTTGAATTCCTTCACTAGACATAATATGCACAAGGAAGGCAACTGATTGTAACCAAAACTCGCACTTGTTAAATTTTGCAAATAACTGGCGATCTTTGAGAGTTTGCAGAGCAACTCTCAAATGACTCGCATGTTCTTCCTCATTCCTAGATTAAATGAGGATATCATCAATAAAGACAATAATGAACAAGTCCAAGTATTGCTTGAACACTCTGTTCATCAAATCCATGAGAGCTGTAGGAGCATTGGTTAGTGCAAATGACATAACTAAAAATTCATAATGACCATACTGAGTTCTGAAGGTTGTCTTCGGAATGTCACTATCTCTGACTCTGAGTTGATGATAACCTAATCTGAGGTCTATCTTTGAGAAATGACTAGCACCCTGAAGTTGGTCAAATAAGTCATCAATCCTGGGGATGGGATACTTATTCTTGATTGTGACTTTGTTCAATTACCTATAGTCAATGCACATTCTGAGAGAACCATCTTTGTTCTTTACGAACAACATTGGTGCACCTCATGGCGAAATACTAGGTCTGATGAAGCCCTTATCTAGAAGGTCTTTCAACTACTCTTTCAATTCCTTAAGCTCAGCTGGAGCCATTCTGTAAGGAAGAATAGAGATAGGATGTGTATCTGGAAGGAGATCAATTCAAAATTCGATTTCCCTTTAGGGAGGAACTCCAGGAAGATCATCTGGAAACACTTCTGGAAACTCATTGACTACAGGGACTAACTCAAGAGTTGGAGTTTCAGAACTAGAATCCTTAACGCGAACTAGATGATAGAGATAACCCTTAGAGATCATCTTTCTGGCCTTAAGGTAAGAAATGAATCGACCCATAGGCGCTAAGCTAGTACCCTTCCATTCTAGGATTGGTTCGTCTACAATCGACTGAGGCATAACAAGAATGTAACCAATCCATGCCTAGAATGACATCAAAGTCTACCATTTCTAACTCTACAAGCTCTACTGAGGTGACTTTCTGAGAAACTGTGATATGGCAATTTCTGTATACCCGTCTAGCTATAACTCGGTCACTGACTGGAGTATAGACTGAGAAGGGTTCTGAAAGAGTTTCTGGGCTAACACTGAATTGGGCTGCTATATAAGGAGTTACAAAACACAAAGTAGCACTTGGATCTAACAATGCATAAACATCAAGATCAAAGACTCGTAACATACCAGTGACTACATCAGGAGAATCTTCCTGATCTTGACGAGCCTGAAGAGCATAGAGCCTGTTTTGGCGTTATCCGCCACCTGTCCCAAATGAGTTACCCTGCTGAGTCGGGCGACCTGTTGGTGCTGCTGAAGTTGTAGACTGAGCTCTACCACAATTTCCTCCTTGACCTTGTCTAGAAGGACAATCCTTCAATCTTTGACCAGACTGACCACACCCATAACATCCTTCCTTACCTGCAAGGCACTCGCCCGGATGGTTCTTACTACATTTCGGGAAAGTTGGGTAAGTTTTGGTGCCTGAAACACTACCTTGAGACTTAGAGCCTGACGCCCTACCTTTCTGATCGTTACGAAACCTGGGGGATGGAATACTAGCTGATGAACGGGTCGGAGTGGAAGACAAATTAGCCCTTGGATCTAACAATGCATAAACATCAAGATCAAAGACTCTTAATGTACCAGTGACTACATCAGGAGAATCTTCCTGATCTTGACGAGCCTGAAGAGCATAGAGCCTATTTTGGTGTTGTCCGCCACCTGTACCAGATGAGTTACCCTGCTGAGTCGGGCGACCTACTGGTGCTGCTAAAGTTGTAGACTGAGCTCTACCACTATTTCCTCCTTGACCTTGTCTAGAAGGACAATCCTTCAATCTATGACCAGACTGACCACACCCAAAACATCCTTCCTTACCTGCAAGGCACTCGCCCGGATGGTTCTTACTACATTTCGGGAAAGTTGGGTAAGTTTTGGTGCCTAAAACACTACCTTGAGACTTAGAGCCTGACGCCCTACCTTTCTGATCATTACGACACCTGGGGGATGGAACACTAGCTGATGAAGGGGTGGAGTCGAAGACTTCTGCTGAAACTGCGAGCGATTTCCACCACCCGATTTATGTTGGGAATAGTCGTAGTTACCTGTTCTTGCTTTCTTAGTCTCTTTAGCCTGTTCCCTAAGCTTATCACCCTTAACCTGCTGAGCATGAGTCATGAGCCTAGAGATGTTCATGTCTCCCAATAACATAACATTTCTGCACTTTGTCTTCACTAAGTCTGACACCCCATAAAGAAAATTATTCATCTAAGCGCTGGAGTCAGCAACCATGTGAGGAGCATACCTGGAGAGTTGGTTAAACTTGAGCACATACTCTTGGACAGTCATGTTACCCTGCCTTAAGTTCATGAATTCCTGGGCCCTTGCTTCTCTCAACTCTATGGGGGAAAACCTGTCCAGAAAGGTTTCGCTAAAACAATCCCAAGTAATAGGAGCTGCATCTGTACCCCTATTCTCCTTCCACTGAGTATACCAGATATGAGCCACATCCTTAAGTTGGTAAGATAATAACTCAACCTGATCATTCCCAGTCACCTGCATCACTTCAAAGATCTTCTTGATCTCATCCAAGAAATTCTGGGGATCTTCACCAGTCTGCAATCCTAAGAACTCAGGTGGATTCATCCTGACAAAGTCACGGACCCTTGCTGCTGCTGATCCACCATTTGCATTCACAGGAGCTTGAACCCGCTGATTGTTCTGGTTAGCGACACTCTGAGCCAACATCTAAATGGCATTCCTGAATTCAGCATTTGAGACTTCCTGATCTGAAACTAGAGGAGCTGCGTTTACGTTCCTGGCATTCGCATTCCTAGCATTAGCTCTACGAGGAGGCATGATCACTGAAACGTAGAACGTCAAGTTAGAATGGAATTTAGATCATACCTTACACACGATAAGAGTAACAAGAAAATGAAGATTTCCCAAAACACTTTGTAGCCTCCCCTTCATTAGATGTGGTGCGCACTACACATCCATGAAAAGGACTCTACCTAATGTGGCTTTTCAGACATCCTGGGACACTTAAACCTAATGCTCTGATACCTAGTTTGTCACGCCCCGAGACTACCCCCGAGACACGGACACGGGACCTAGGACCACAGGTGATCCCAAGCTAACCCTACTGGCCTGATCATGAGCATACTAAAGATAGTAAACTGATGCGGAAGTTAAATCATAAATAAAAATGAAAAGAGGGGGAATACCCATATACTAAAACCTCATGATTTAGGGTCTAAACGACGTATCGTAGGGGTTAAACGAAATAGGAAAAGAACAAAAGACCCCTGACTTAATTGTTGTCAGAGTAACTGACGGACGGGACTAACGGGCCATCATTCAATATACGGTCCGTCAATTGGAGTCGTCGGTCGAGTCTGCCCGATAGGGCTTCACTAAAACGAGCATAACTTTTCACTCGGAGGTCGGATTTTAGCAAACTCGGTGGCGTCGGAAAGAGGATTCAATTATCTATCATATCATAGGTCATGGGACAAAAAATAATTCCTTTTGTGCTAAAAGTTATGACCATCTGAAGTTGACCCACTCAACAATTTTCATCTAACTGGCTGCTGACCCTAACTTATGGTCAGACCTATGGACCGTGCATCGAATGATGGTCCATGCTGGTCAACCGTCAATCAGGACTGAAGCTGGGCTTTAGGGGCATCGATCTACAAACACGAACCACGGTCCGTGACCTGACCTACGGACCGTAGGTCCGACTGTGGGTCAACACTTGGCCAAATTTCTAGCTGAGTTCTAGGGGAGGCTGCTGACACGAACCACGGACCTGCAGGACGGACCGTGGGTCCTCCTACGGTCCATGGATGGTGCCCGTGAGTGCCACCTGCAACACCAGAAATCTGCAATCTAGTCTATTTTCGGATACGGGGTGTTACAATTGCAAAACTAAAAAATCTATTAGTTTATCAAAGCCTTCTGACCTACTTAGAATAACTTCACCCAAAGTCCTTCCAACACTTGTGTGTCAAAATAATTTGTTCATCATCATATGCTTCAAGTTAGCTATCCTATCTCTAGCTCAAGCTATTAGATGGGAGTTGGTAGTCTCAAATCCATGTTAATTGTAATGACCTATTCCATCGTTATTCAAAGGGCACCTTGTGTGGAACCCCAATTATTTTTTAAATACGCAGCTATATTACATTAGAGTTATACGACAAAAAATTTAAAATTTAAATTTAATCTAGGCTCATCCTACCATAGAGAGAATGTTCCTGCTATGGCACCACCGCTGTAGCGGCATGTCAATTGCTATAGTGTAACTGACGAAATCAGAACATAGAAAACATAGATTTTATAATTTAAATCTTCTTCTTCAATGATATAATATACGAAGGTTACTCCAAAAATCCTCCTAAGCTAAGCTTGGGAACAATGGGGATGAGGGATTTCAACATAAAGGGGGTCAAAACCCATAAATTTCAGGCCTTCTTTCGTTATGATTTGCCCAACAGAGCCATAAGTTTGTATCTAGAGTTCTTTGGATGTTTCTTGGTGTCTAGGTAGGCTAGGCTTAACCAAGTAGTTAGACATGTCCCTAAATGCATAATACATTGTAGTTTGTCGAGATATTTCATGCTTAGGCCTTCAGGCGTGGAGTCAAGATGGTTAAATGCATTGATTATTCTTGTTTGGGATGGTAGGCTATTGATTACTTAATGTTGACATTTTGATAATTGTTGGGTGTTATCCTATTGGTGGTAAGATGATTTTGAGCTGGATAATTGTCAAGGAAGGTGTCACGACCCAACCCCACCGGGTCGTGCAGGCACCTACTCTAACACCTAAGTAGGAGAACCCTTAATTCCCAAATGGTTAAAACATGCAGAAGATTAAGAAAACTGAAGATAAAATGAATTTTATGAGATTTTTACAAACTAAAGCTTTTCCAACAATCCAAAATTAAATTTGTAAAATTGTTAACACCATTAGGGATCTAATATAAATAGGTACAAGAGTTTCTAAGATTATAAGTATAAAGTACAGTACTAATGAAACAGCTTCCACCACAAGGAAGAAATAGTAGAAGCTGTTGGAGATTGTCTTCGTCTTCACCTATAAAACATCACTGACCCTGCAACCAGACTATGACAGAAGGCATAACAAGAGTAGTATCAGTATAAACCACACATACTAGTAGGCATCATCAGTCAACCTGATGCCCACCGCATAATATAAAGAAATCAATTAGCAAGAAACATGCGATAAGATAGTACATTCCTCAACCCTTATCCTCCTGCCTTTACCATTCCCGAATACCTTAAAACATACTAGTACACTTGGCTCTAACACCTTACTCCTTCCGTTCTTGTTCATAACTCAACCATTCTATCTCATAGAGGAGACCCCAATTGTAACTACCACCAATCCGGCCAACCACTCACGACATACCCTTTCTCCTTCTACATAACCAATAAGCATGTGACCATATAGTATATTCTATCAAGGCTCGCTAAACCGCTTCGAATACGAATTCCCAGCCCATGGTAGGACCTAACCACCTTTTCCTCATGGACACTACCCCACTTCTAACTATTAAGGACACAACCCTCCTCTCTAAGTAACCAATAATAATGCTCGGATCCTCCGTCCCCACTTACCAGAACTCATTCCGAAAATAAGAAGTAAATGAGTACTTACGGCACTATAACACACATAAGATAGACACCTTATTTATCAACTAAGAGTACATTTACTATCATCCCTTTCTCCATGCTCGAAGGCCTACGCATGAATCCTACCATCAATTAGCAATATACTATGCAGCGAGCATGAATTTACTACTACTCAAGTAAATAAACCTTGCCTACCTGGACGCCAAGCAGCTGCAGAGGGATGGTAGCTCCTATCCTGACTTTCGGACAACGCGACGGTGGATTTGGCTAGGAATCAGCAGGCTATCGTTATCCTTCCACTAGAAATCTCTTCCTCCCTTTTTCCCAAGCCTAGAACAACCCTTTGAGAGTTTCTGATGTGATGCTCGCCTCTTTTTTGAACTTAGGGAAAAAGAGAAAAATAAGACTTAGCGTCATTTAGGTTCTGCCTCTCGACGCTCCCTGTTCTGCTGAAGCACCGCCGCCTTAGCGGCATCATCCCGCTCTGGCAGGAAAGTGGGGTCTAGTTACTCCCAATGTTTTGCTCTCTGTGAATAACGACGGTTTATGTTATTACAATAGATACCAATTTACCCTTCGTTTGTCCCCGAACGACAAGAGGAAGGAGTTAGCACAAGTCAATTTGGAGTACTTTGGAAATGATGGGTCAGTCCATCATGAAATTATGAAAGATAGCGATTTCCAAGGTGTGAGCAGAAAAGGGTCTTTACCCCGAGAACTGGCTAGGGAAACGAGGCAACACACAGAGAAAAAGTGACACGCCTATTCGCCTAGCCTGATCTTGCCAGAGCGGCGGGATTCCCACTGTGGCGGGCGATCGGGGTCAGTTTAGTAGGGGAAAGGGAAATGGTTTCCTTATTTCCTTCGACCCTTACTTTCAAAATCCCTAAAATTGTAACACCTCGAGTCTCAAAATGAAGAGAATCCTAGTTCTCAGAAAAGCTAGTGCTGGTACCAACGGAACCACCCACGGACCGTAGGTATGATCACGAACCACAGGTAGGGTTCCGTCATTATGGCCCAAATCTTTATAGTCTCTAATCACACCCATGGTTGGCCAGTACGGTCTGTGGTTGGATCTAGGAATCGTAGGTGAGGGTCAGTAGCCTGTTAGAGGGAAATTGTTGAAGGGTCAACTTCAAACACTCATAACTTTTACCACAAAGGGAATTAGGTGGCCTGTGACCTATCAAATCAAAGATAACCGAATCCTCTTTCCAACGCCAACAAGTTTGCTAAAATCTCCTAGTAAAACTTTATGCTCATTTTAGTGAAGCCCTATCGGGCAGACTTGACCGACGACCCCTACCTACGATTGGTAGGTCAACCCACGGACTGTAGGTCCCTCCGTGGGTGGCCTTCGTCAAAATTAAGTGAGGGTCATTTTGGTCCTTTCCCCTATGCGTTGGGCACTTAAGCTACATCATTTGATCCCTAAACTATGTGTATTAATCAGTTTAAGCCTAGTAACTTAGTTAGATCTTTCCCTAAGCGATTCATTCACTAAAAATTCATCAAACTTAGAACAAAAGAAGAGAAAACATGCTATAGCATTCTCAAGAACACGCATCAAGTTTTCCTTAGTTCCATCCCCAAAATTGAAGGATTTCTCTGTCGATTTCGTCACTAGGTATGTGGAATTTCACTAGTGGGTTCCTTTCATCCACTAGGTCCCTAGAATTCAGCCAGATTCTTGATTCGCTATATCTTGCTTAGACCTAGGGTTTCTAAAACCTTAGATATTGGTTGTGATTTAGTTGTTATAGTATTCTTAATTAGATTATCATTTTCTCATGAAATCATTGCTTAGTTCCTTGCATGATACTCAGAACCCTAGTTGTGTAGATTCGTTTAGTTCATGAATTACACTAGCTAGGTTAGAATAACAAATATACATGCCTCAGATTTCGAATATTTTATTACCAGTTTATAGTTGTTACATTCTCTTATTTAAGATATCAATATTTTGAGATATTCAGCATTTTAGTAATTCAGTCATAACATGTTACATACATATTTAGTTGGGAGTACACTTAACACCTAGTTGGACTACGGTTCAACATACCTGTATAGTCCCAGAACTACGTGCCCCCGTAGGTTTATAAGTCCCCTTTATGGGCATCAGTTTTAGTGATCACACCAGTCATGCCTTTATACCCCTGGCAAGGTATATAAAGCCCTTCAATGGGGTGTATACATCGGACACCACGGTGAGCACACATTGTGGTTATGTCGGTTACTAGTAGCTCCCACAGTTAGACTCTAGTGTATTTGAGCAGGTTTTTAGGTATACTTCAGTATTTAGTCTCAACATGTTATGTACATAGTCATTCCATTTAGTTCAGTTCTTCTTAGTATATTTCTGTAATTCCATCATGTTCAAATTATGTCATTGCTCAGCTTATATGTTTTGCTCAGCTTTTATCCATATCGTACATGCTCAGTACCTTCCAAGTACTGACACATACTCTACGCTACATCTTATCATGAAGTAGGTTCAGGTTCTCCGCATCCATATCACTCGTAGATCGGTTCCCGATCCACATTCAGCAGCTTCAGTGGTGAGTCCTCATACTTCGAAGACAATAGACATGTTTCGGATTTAGTCCTTTGTTTCAGTTTCAGTTTCAGTTTTTCTAGGGTTAGCTGTGGGACATGTACCAACAACTCTAGTCAGTTAGAAGTTTTTCAGACATAGTATTAGATCTACTTAATTATTTGAGTGATTGTTCAGTATCACTAAACTCTATCATATTATTTATATTCAGATAAGTATTGGATATTCCCCACATTTAGTTTTCTCATGTTTTAGCTTCGGTATTAGTTCATCTTTTCATAGATATGTTCTGTTTGCTTATGATATGCCAGCTTAGGATTAGTTTGGGGTCACTCGTGATCCTAGGTCTCATGTTTACGCCAAAGGGGTAGCCTCAGGGTGTGACAAACTTGGTATCAGAGCATTAGGTTTAAGAGTCTTAGGATGTCTGAAAACCGCACTAAGTAGAGTCCTTTACATGTGTGTGAAGTGCACCCTATCTAATGATAGGGAGGCTACAAAGTGATTTAGGAAAAACTTTACTTTCTTGCTATTCTTATCGTGTTTAAGGTATGATCCAACTTCTCATTTATAATTCGACGTTATGCGTTTCAGATCACTGGTACGTTTCAAGTTTTTCCTCAGAGGTTTATGCATTTTTGGATCCAGTGGCTACTTTTACCTTTGTAACTTCTCTTTATAGCAGTAATCTTAGGTGTCAGTCCAGAAACCATTTTAGAACTCTTCTCAGTATCTACTCCAGTTGGTGACCCAGTTATAGCTAAACATGTATACTGAAATTGCCCTGTCACAGTCTCTTAGAAAGTCACCTCAGCTGATCTTGTAGACCTAAAAATGGTAGATTTCGGTATCATTCTAGGCATAGATTGGTTACATTCTTATTATGCCTCAGTCGATTGTAGAACTAGGATCGTTCAGTTTTAGTTACCAAACAAGCTAGTCTTAGAATGGAAGGGTAGTAGCTCAGTGCCTATAGGTTGATTTATCTCTTACCTTAAGGCCAGAAAGATGATCTCTATAGGGTAGTGTAGCACATGTTGAGGAAAATGGGAAGAAAGTAACAAAATATGTTCATCAGCTTGCTCACTTAGGAGTTGGTCTTACGGACATATTAGATGTAGGTGTGATAGTCCAGAATAAATCAGAACCTTCATTGGTTGCAGAGGTTAAGGGAAAACAAGATAGTGATCCTATATTATTTCAATCAAAAGATGCAGTTCAACAGCAGAAAGTAAAGGTTTTCTCCCAAGGGGGAAATGGTCGCTTATGTGTTCCTAAGGTGGATGAGTAGTTGAAGCAGCCATGAAGGTCAAGTATCCTCATCTCTTTCTTTCTAATTTCATTTTAACTTGAGATAATAGTTTCCCTCTAGTCTCTCAGTTTATTCTTGCGTAAATTTAATCTTAGTACCTTGTTCATTCAGTTGTTCTTGCACTTTCATCATATTTTCATGTCCTTGGAACTCAGTTCAGTTACATATCAGTTTCTAGTACTTAGTGGTAGGGATTGCAACTCTTTCCCTCCATACTCGACTGGTTTAGACTTCATTAGAGGATGAATGTTCCCAACGGGGAGATAATGTAACACCTCGGGTCTCAAAATAAAGAAAATCCAAGTTTCCAGAAAAGCTGGTGTCAGTACCAATAGAACCACCCATAGACCGTAAGTGGGGTTCCGTCGTTAAGGCCCAAATCTTTTAGTCTCTGATCCTACAAACGTTCTACCAGTACGGTCCGTAGTTGGACCTACAGAACGTAGGTCTGACCATAGGTGAGGGTCAGTAGCCAGTTAGAGGGAAATTGCTGAAGGGTAAACTTTAAACGGTCATAACTCTTAGCACAAAACGAATTAGGTGGCCCAGGACCTATCAAATAAAAGATAAATGAATCCTCTTTCCAACGCCACCGAGTTTGGTAAAATCCCATCTCTGAGTAAAATGTTATGCTCATTTTAGTAAAGCCCTGTCAGGCAGGCATGACGGACGACCCTTACCTACGGTTGGTAGGTCAACCCACGGACCGTAGGTCTCTCCGTTGGTGGCCTTCGTCAGAATTAAGTCAGGGTCATTTTGATCCTTTCCCCTATGCGTTAGGAACTTAAACTACGTCGTTTGATCCCTAAACTATGTAGTTTTGATTTGTTTAAGCCTAGTAACTTAGTCCGATCTTTCCCTAAGCGATTCATTCACTAAAAATTCATCAAACTTAGAACAAAAGAACATAAAATAGGTGATAGATTTCTCAAGAACACGCATCAAGTTTTCCTTAGTTCCATCCCCAAAATAGAAGGATTTCTCTGTAGATTTCGTCACCAGGTATGTGGGATTTCACTAGTGGGTTCCTTTCATCCACTAGGTCCCTAGAATTCAGTCAGTTTCTTGATTCGCTATATCTTACTTAGACATAAGGTTTCTAAAACCTTAGATATTGGTTGTGATTTAGTTGTTATAGTATTCTTAATCAGATTATCATATTTTCGTGAAATAACTGCTTACTTCCTTGCATGAAACTCAGAACCCTAGTTGTGTAGATTTGTTTAGTTCATGAATTACACTAGCTAAGTTAGATAAACAAATATACATGCCTCACATTTCAAATGTTTCATTATCATTTTATAATTGTTACATTCTCATATTTTGGATGTCAGTATTTTGAGCTATTTAGCATTTCAGTAATTCAGTAATAATGTGTTATATACATATTTAGTTGGGAGTAGACTTAACACAGAGTTAGACTAGGGTTCAGCGTACCCGTATAGTCCCAGAACTACGTGCCCCCATATGTTTATAAGTCACCTCTGTGGGCATCAATTTTAGTGATCACGCCAGTCATGCCTTTATACCCCTAGCAAGGTATATCGGGCCCTTCAATAGGGTTTATTCATCGAACTCTACGGTTAGTTCACGTGGTGGTTATGTCGGTTACTAGTAGATCCCATAGTTAGACTCTAGTGTATTTGACTAGGTTTTCAGTTATACTTCACTATTTAGTCTCAACATGTTATGTACTTGGTCATTTCATCAGTTCAGTTCTTTTCAGTATATTTCAGTAATTCCATCATGTTCAGATTATGTCATTGCTCAGTTATGCTTTTTCAGCTTATATGATTTGTTCGGCTTTATCCATATCCTGCATGCTCAATACCTTCCAAGTACTGACACATACTCTACGCTACATCTTTTCATGATGTAGGTTCAGGTTCTCCGCATCCAAATCATGCGTAGATCGGTTCCCGATCCATGTTCACAGCTTTAGTAGTGATTGCTCATACTTCGAGGACAATAGACATGTTTTCAGATTTATTCCTTCATTTCAGTTTTAGTTTTTCTAGGGTTGGGGAATGTCCAAGCAACTCTAGTCAGTTAGAGGCTTTCTCGGACATTGTGTTAGGTTCAACTTTAGTGTTTGAGTGATTGTTCAGTATCTCTAAATTCTATCATATTATTTATATTTAGATCAGTATTAGTTATTCCCCATATTCAGTTTTTCCATGTTTTAGCTTCCGTATTAGTTCATATTTTCATAGATATGTTCAGTTTGCTTATGATATGCCAGCTCAGGGTTAGCTTGGGGTCACTCATGATCCAAGGTCCCGTGTTTATGCTAGGAGGTAGCCTCATGTAGTGAAAAAAAATCTCTCAATCGCTTCGCTTCGATCATCGATCTTAAGGTAATGTTCTTATTCTCTGCTCTAATTACTTCATTACTTACTTAACTACAATTGCATGACACTACACGATTGATTAGAATGTCCTTGGGGTAGTTTTCAAAAATGTGAACATAGGTTGCTTGATTTGCTAGAAAAATGTAGCATGGACACTTCCTTTACGTTCACAATGTAACCACAACATTCTGAGTGTAAGGATTTTGTGGAAATACGGTCGAAATGGTTCTGAAATGTGTAGGGGAACTTGAATAGTTTCTTGGTGTAAAACTCGGATTCAGGCATCATATAGGGGTTGTATTGCTAGAATAGGTGTATATTTAGCTACTAGGGTACTTTAGATATTCTGATCTGATGAAAAATCTATTGAAAATGAGGTTTGGGGTTAAAGGGCTCCATGATCGCGCCCTGGAGTTTATCCCAAATGAAGGCCGCTCTGGCTGCCTCCTTCTCGTTGCGGTGGCCTGTTTCATGCCATTGTGGCGGGATCCTGCCCGCTGTGGTGGGATTCCGTTGAACAGTTGCCTCATTACCACTTCAAAATAGAACTTTTCTTTTTCCTTAGCCCGGGATTTACTAATTTTATGGAGTCCTAACGTGCACGCTTTCATGAATTTTTGCAGCCTTGTCTACTATGGCTGAAATAAATGAGGAAAACTTGCCTTTCATCTGGTTTCCCGATGCTGCAGGTCGGGAGAGGTACCATGATCACTAGAACACCAAGTTCTTGTGCGAGAGGGGTTTCCATCAGTTGGTCCTAGCGGAGAAATCACTCGCCTTCCAAACCTAGTTGATGGAGTTTGGTTGGGGTCCACTTACAGAGGCTCCCGTTTCTGCGCACTCTGGCTAGGTGAGGCAGTTCTATGCAATTCTTCCTATTGTTCGTTGGGACGATCCTCACCCTACTATCTGCATATGAGGAGTTGACATCCCCCTGAGCACTCAGTTCATCAATGAGGTACTTGAGGTGCCAGAGGTTCCTAATGTAGAGTACGAGGCCAAGCTGAGGGAGATGGATTTGGGTTGGCTGCGGGACACACTGGTCGAGGCTGTGCACCGAGATCAGGTTTATTGGGCTACTACTGAGGGTATCACCAGTACTTACGAGTCACCGAATGCCAAGAGGTGGCTGTACTTAGTTTCCAAAAGGATCCGCCCTTCAGAAAATAGCACCGACATAACCTTTCCCCAGGCTCTAGTGGTGGCTTGTCCTATGCAGGGGATAGAACTAAATGTGGGTGCTCAGATTATCTCTGAGTGGAAGATGTTCTACAGAGGCAACAAAAAGGCGTTATTCATGCCTGGACTGGTGACAATGATGTGCAAGCAGGTGGGACTGCCACTCTTGGACACCGATGAGGTACTTCCTATGGTTCCCTTTTGTATCAGGCAAGATTCCGCCTCAGGAAGAAATAAAAGAAAGACGGATGGGGACTGTATCAGCCAAGCAGCTGCTGAGGGCGATGACGAAGGAGGGGAAGATGATGAGGCCGACAACACCCTTCCTACTCAGTCTTAGCCCCCACTATCAGGTACTGGTGTGGAGGAGGACCTGGCAGCCGAACGAACGAGATTGGGAAGCTCATATGCTAGCGCCTCGACTCTAGTTCCACCCTCCACTGACCTCAAGGTTGAGATACTCCTCCGCCAGCGGCGAAATGAGAGGAAGAAGGGTCTAGAGAGGGACCGTCTGATGGGTCGGATATGGAAAGCCATTAAGGTCATTTTATCTTGCGTCACCCCCTAGAGGGAGCTTCCCAGGCTCAAGCCGGGGGACTTTCAGAAGTTCCTCTGGTTGAGTCAGGCGTGGACTGGCGAGACAGCCTAGAGGACCTGGAGTTCGGTAGCGACACTTCCCATTCCCATGGTCCCTAATTTGGTTTTGCCCCTCTCGGGCATTTAATGATATTTCTATTTTTCTTTTTGTTTTTCCTTATGTTTTTATAAGCACACAGATGCTTGTGTTGCTATTTTGATAGCCTTAATTAAATGCTAGGTGATTATAACTCACTGTCCTATTGCTGAGTACTGATTAAATTGCGGAATTTAGTCCATGCATGATTCGGGGTCCATAGGCGAATTATGGGAAAAATAGGGGAATCAAGGCTGAGATTTTGTCTCACCCTGTCCCACTCTGGTGGGAGACTTACCGCTCTGGCGGGGGACTTCCCTCTCTAGCAGTCTCACCCTGGTGGGAATGATGTCGCCCCAGCGGCTTCGATGGAACCAGTTTCCAAGACAACAATTTCCTGGGGGTTTTCCCCATTTTTAGAGTTTTTCATCGACTCACAGGGTCATAACAAGTATTTAGGATAACCCCTCTTAGCTAAGATAGTCATTGCTCACCCCGAGTCAACTAAGCTGTAGACACACCCGAACCCATTCCCACTAATCTAACACAATAAGCATGCACATTCCCAGAATATGCCTATTAATCTCGCGGTTTATAATCAGTTCCGACATACGTCAAGTGAACCTTTCATAAAAACAATTTCCTCTATTATGCAATAATAACTCCTTTTATTACACGGTTCTCGACTAATCTTAACTGCCATGAAACCAGAGTTTCCCTACAGTCACAAGTCGTTCTTTTCCCTTACCCTTTTTATCAATGGTAAGTCTATGCACAACTAAATTTGCAACCCTTCTCATAAGTATATCCTGTCACATGCATATAATTCATTTAGGGATCACATTGTAGAATTCAAGTAACTACACTTCACACACCAACAGTTATTCAGACAATCACTATGCACATAATAAAAATATCCAGGTACGTCACACAGGAAATTCAAAGCTCATTAACTTAATTCACTCCATGGATGACCATTAGATGAACGTCCATGCATTTATACTGCTTCTAAGGCCGGATACCAATTGGAACCTTCTCAGTTCCAATTTATCTTGCTTGTGTCCCTTCAGCCGTGACTACGACATTCAGTTCACTTTGTTGAGATACCAATTGGAATCAGAAGATACCAATTAGACTCAACCCATACCACAAGTGACAAACCGCATGAAAGGAGAGAAGAAATGGAACGACTTCCTAGAATGCTTCATAGCTTCCTGAGGATTAGATGTGGACGTCAACACACCAATCCACAGGAGTCTATTCCACATTTTGCTCTTGTACTGGGAGACCGGCAACATGGACTCTGATACCAATTTGTCACGACCCAACCCACCGGGCCGTGCGGGCACCTACTCTAAGTCCTAAGTAGGAGAACCCTTCATTTCCAAATGGTTAAAACATGCGGAAGATTAAGAAAACTAAAGATACAAGGAATTTTACGAGATTCTTACAAAATAAAGCTTCTCCAACGATCCATAATTAAACTTGTAGAACAATTAACACCTCCAGGGATCTGGTCTAAAAAGGTACAAGAGATTCTAAGATTACAAGTATAAAATACAGTACTAATGACACAGTTTCCACCACAGGGAAGGAAGAGTAGAAGCTATTGGAGATTGTCTTCATCTTCACCTATGAAACATTACGGACACTGCAATCAGACTATGCCACAAGGCATAGCAAGAGTAGTATCAGTACAAACCACACATACTAGTAGGCATCATCGATCAACTCGATGCCCACCGCATAATATAAAGAAACCAACTAGCAAGAAACATCCGATAAGACAGTACACTCCTCAGCCCTTATCCTCCTGCCTTTACCATTCTGAATACCTTATAACATACTAGTACACTTGGCTCTAACCTCTTACTCGCTCCGTTCTTGATCGTAACTTAACCATTCTATCTCATAGAGGAGACCCCCAACTGCAACTACCACCAATCCGACCAACCACACACGACATACCCTTGCTCCCTCTACATCACCAATCAGCCTTTGACCACATAGTATATTCTATCAAGGCTTGCTAACCGCTTCGAATACGAATTCCCAGCCCAAGGTAGGACCTAACCACATTTGCCTCCTGGAAACTACCCCACTTCTCATTATTAAGGACACAACCCTCCTCTCTAAAGTAACCGATAATAATGCTTGGATCCTCTGTCCCCACTTACCAGACCTCATTCCAAAAATGAGATGTAAACGAGTACTTACGACACTGTAACACACATAAGACATATGCATAGTTCAATATTCTTTTAGGAGAAACATAAAAATTCCCAATATCAATAACAAGTATATATGAATATAGTAATCACCAATAGTTCTCTCATGGAACCCACACCCAAAATGTTAGTGTGCTGGAACGTGACACCCGATCCAATATATATGTGTTGAAACGTGACACTTGATCCAATGTATGTGTCGAAATGTGACACTCGATCCAATGTATGGGTCGAAACATGAGACCCGGCCTAGTCGGCAAAACCACAATCACAATCACACATATAATAAAAATTCACATAGTCACACAAATCAAGTATAAGGTTCATGGCATGTAATTATACATACTTAGTCATTTCATTGAGTTCAGTGTATGATTCTCTATCCCCATACGCGCATGCATGTGATGAAGTAATTAACTGCCATATATCACACAAACATGAAATAGAGCCATCACCTACCCCTAGATCACAAGACGAAGCTTTCCCCCATGATACACACCTTATTTATCAACTAAGAGTACATGTACAATCGTCCCTTTCTCCATGCTCGAAGTCCTACGCATGAATCCTACTGTCAATTAGCAATATACTACGCAGTGAGCACAAATTTACTACTACTCAAGTAAATAAACCTAGCTGGATGCCAAGTAGTTGTAGAGGGATTGTAGCTCAAATCCTGGCTTTCGAATGACGAGACAATGGATTTGGTTTGGAATCAACAAGATATCATCATCTTTGCACTAGAAATCTATTCATCCTTCCTTCCCAAGCCTAGAGCAGTCTTTTGAGGGTTTTTGGGGTGATCCTCTCCTCTTTTTGGCGCTTAGGGAAAAAGATAAAAATAAGACTTCGCGTCATTTAAGTTCTGCCCCCCGACCCTCCCGCTCTAGCGCTCTCTGTCCCGCTGGAGTGTCGCCACCTTAGCAATATCATCCCTCTCTAGCGGGAGAGTGGGGTCCAGTTACACCCAACATTTTTCTCTCCATGAATAACGACGGTTCGGGTCATTATAGAACGGCTGTTTAGGGTAGGTGATAAATGATTTTGGTTTTCCATTCATGTTATGTATATATGTTAACTATTTCGCTAGTATTACTTCTACAATATGTGGTTAGGGAGTCGGAAAGGGAGGAAGGTGAAGTGATGTCTTGTTGTCAATCTCATGCAATGAACTTGTCTTGTTTGCTTGTGGTTTTACAAGTATGATTGTATTCATTGTGAATTTGATTGTATGATATGTGATTCCTGGTTGGCTTGGGTACCACACCTGGTATATATTATGAATTGGCTCGGGTATCATGCTTAGTAAATATTATCGATTGGCTTGGGTACCTGCGTGGTACATATTCTTGTATTGGCTCGGGTATCATGCTTGGTAAATATTATCGATTGGCTTGGGTACCTGCGTGGTACATATTTTTATATTAGCTCGGTATCATGATAGTACATGATATCTCTTGGTTAGCTCGAGTACTACGTCTGGTTTATATTATCAATTAGCTCGGGTAACACACCTGGTACTGAATATCTATCGGCTAACTCGAGTACTACTCGTGATATAGGTTTCATATCAATTGACTCGGGTACCGCGCTTCATACAAATTTGATTATTCTCTATGTGTTGGTTCTGTGAGTGGACCGAGTTTATTTATTATATTTTATGTATAACATGTTGGTCCATGACTAGACAAATTGATGTATTTAAATATTGAGATGGTTCTTGTATAGACTGGAATTGTATGTTAAATACCATAAATGATGTTTCAGAGATCCTTGGGTGGTCTGGGTTACTTGAGGGGTGGGGGGTGTTGAATCACGAGTGTGTTATGTCAAGAGGAATGAGTAAGGATTTTGCTGGTAGTATACTATATGGGTAGAGGGTTGGTGTTGGAAGGTGTCATAGGAGAGAGTACATGCGGGTTGATAGAGTTAGTTGGTGGATTCAAAATTAGAAATGGATTTAGTAGGAAAGACTTTGGTGATCGAAAAGTGGGTGGTTTCATAAAGTCATTATGTGATAGAATGGTTAAGTCAAGAACCTCGGTTTATTAGAAGCGGACAAAGGTCTAGGTCAATTATTAATTGCTTCGGTCTTCTTTGGATCAACTTGAATACTTTTACCAGAGACAATGTGGCCAAGGAAAGCAACGAACCTCAACCAAACCTCACATTTTCTAAACTTAGCATACAATTCTCAATCCTTGAGAATTTACAACACAATTCTCAAATGTTCAACATGCTCATCCTCACCCGGAGAGTAAATCAAAATATGATCGATAAACACAATCACAAACATGTCAAGATATTGCTAGAAGACAGAATTCATTAAGTCCAAAAATGTTGTCGGGACATTAGTTAAACCAAACGACGTCATCAAAAACTCATAGTGACCCTACCAAGCTCTGAAATCCATGTTGAGAATGTCATTTTACTTTATCCTCAATTTGTGATAACCCGACTGAAGGTCTATCTTTGAAAAAAAACTCGTACATTGGAGTAGATCAAACAAGTCATCAATTCTTTGAATATGATACTTATTATTTATGATAACCTTATTCAATTGTCAATAGTCAATGCACATACGAAGAGAACCATCCTTCTTTCGAACTGTGACGACCCAAAGTACACCCTAGATGTGACATGGTGTATAAGACGTACCCCGAATGGCCCTACACAAGCCATTTGACATACATAAAATATAATAGATAAAAATAAATAATATCATATATATGAGAAAGTTTGACATTTAAGCGGAAGTCTAACACAGTCTTGACAAGCCATTCTAATACATCAAAAGAAGTGGTCGGCACGTAACCAATACACCACATACAACATCCACAAACTAAAGACACATGAAAGCAATAAAAATGACATGTTTCTCAGAACATGAAGACTCGCCAACTCTTGATCTTCAAATGAGATAGTCTACACGACCTAGTAATTTACTAACTTTAACTTTTTGTCTAAGTGTGGAACAGGTTGCCTAACGTGTTCCAACAATACAGTAAGAACAATAAGTAAAAACACAATCTTTTACGTGGAAAAAACCCATCTCAAAAGGTATAAAAAACCATGACCTGTACCCTTAAGGATTTAACTCCAACTTCACTAAATCACTGAACCTCCACGAAAAATAGATTACAAACTTTGCAACCTATAGAACTAACTCTAACTCCTTAAATTCAAGTTATGAATTTAGATTACAACTCTTGCAATCCTAGGATCTAACTCTAATTCCTAACTTTCAAGTTATGAATTCAGATTACAACTCTTGTAATCCTATGAACTAACCCTAAATCCTAAACTTCAACACAAACATTCCAAGGTATGTGTTCCCAAATCTTTGAGCTATCACAACCTGAAGACAACACTTCTAATTCAATTTATATCTCAATGAACTAAGATTACATCAAGACTCAATCACAAAGAAAAACTTCTAACACATAAACTCTGTAAAAGGACCAGGTTCTTTGACGTGTTCCTTCAATTCACTAGTAGCACTTGCAAAATCAAATTTTTAATTGTTCTTTTTTCTTTGTAAGTGCACAAGTATTATTAACGACTTTAACTCTATTTAAGCACAATTATTTATAGAGTTATTGTTCACTTCAAACTCCTTATTGACTTGAACTCTCTTGATTTAGAGTTCTACTTCAAGTGAGACTCCTTCTTCAATTCAAACTCCTTGCTTCTTTAGACTCCTTCAAATCAAATTCATTGATTCTTTTGTGTTATAGTCGAGCTCCAACTCTTCAAATCAGTAGTATCTTCTTCAATTAAAACTCCTTGCCTCTTTAGACTCCTTCTTCAAATCGAACTCATTGATTCTTTCTCTTTAATTCATCTAATATTTATTTTCTTGGGTTTTATCATGAAATTAGAATTATCCATTCTTAATTTCCGCGCTTTTATCTTTATTTATTTTAAAAGTTTTCCCAAATTCCACTAGTCGTGGCAGTGTACCTTAGGACCAGGTTGAACAATGTGTTTAATCTTTCTTTATCAATAATCAAAAATTAATAAATCCCAACAAAATGGTCAAGACAACTAGCCACGAACAGGAGGAGAAAGATTGTCAGACCCTACATTAATGAAATAATATAGGCACAAGTATGCATTAGTACATGGAATGGACTAACTATGAGGGATATGCATAAAACATGAATTATGATAATAAGGGGACATGATCGGAAAAAAATTAATTACCAAGCTAAACATCATAAAAGCTCATGAAGAGACATCATAAAACTTGAACATGGTCAATGCATCTTAAATCATAAGAAAAGCTTCATTAAATATTTTGAAAGTAACTTAAGTTCGTGTTGTATGATATTTACTATTAACCGAAATAGACAACATGAGCTATACCGTCGAATTCAGTGTCTTGCTCCCACACTGAAAAGAGATCGATGTCCTTGTTTTCTAAGGCAAAAACCTTAAACTTCTAGCTTAGGTGAATCCACTAGATATGTCACTCAAGATTACCTACGGGGCACGTAGTTAGGAACAAATAGATTGATACTAGGGGCCAAGCCTATACTAACGAGAGATTCTTCATCTCAATATCCTTTCGGTGCTAAGTAAAATCCCAACAAAATCAGTCATAAACACAAGCATATCATCATCCATGGAAAAGTATAATTTAGTTACTAATTCAAGCTAAAAAAAAATCATAGAATAGCTCCTTAAATCTTAAATCGTGGAACCATTCTTTCGCGTGCCGTAGCTTAGGATTCGTGCTATTGCTATTGTTTAGAGGCGTCAAGATCAGGTTCCGACTTTTTCTTTTTGAGAAAGAAGATGTTATTGTGTGAGAAAACTTTTCACAATTTAGTTGATGCTAATATCAAAGCAACCTAAGTCATAAGGCAGTCATTTTCATAAATCATGCATATCTTTCGTGAAAGTTTCAATCATAACTCATAATGGACCCTCGACATTCTGTAGATTGACCATACAACATGTTCCAAATCTATTAGAATCATCAATCTACCGATCTGAGGTTGTCTTGACAATGGTCAAATTTAACTTTCTTAAAACTCAAGAATACAACCAATGACTTAAAGCACTCTTGAATGTCTCAGAATTCATACTAACCACCCAACCAAGTCAAAAATCACTTTCCACACCTATTGAAACTGTCTGAACTTTAATCCAACCTCACAAACCTAGATTATTGACTTTTGTCAAACTTGTGAACATTCAAAACTCAAAGTCTCATCAAATACTCATGTATCTGAGCATCTCGAAAAATTATGTCACTCATCCCCGCTAATCGCATATGACATACAAAAGCTACAAAAAGAGTAAAAATAGGGAAAACCAACTAAAAGTACGAAACGGCCACAAGGATCGTTACACTACCCCTCCCTCTTTGTTGTATTTTCCATAATTTATATACAACACCTCCCAGGATTCTATTCTGAAAATATATTCATTTTTAAAAAACACTTGATTTAACTTAGATATTATATAGTTTCACAAGAATAAAAAGTCATTCCTCTGTTTCAAAAGGATTGGTCTAGTTTAATTTGGCACAAATTTTAAGAAAATTTATAAAGAAGACACTTTTCAATCTTGTGGTCCTAAATGAAAGTTGTGTCAAATGTACCAAAATGTCCTTTAATCTTGTGGCCTCAAACATGTTATGTGAAAAACTGAAATTAAAGTGTTGCTAAAAAAGAAAATTAATTATTCTTTTTGAAACAAACTAAAAACGAAAGTAGGTAATTTATTTTTAAATGAAAGAGGTATAATTCAATACATAGCAGGGATTTGGTTTTACCAAACGTATTCACATGATATATCTTTTTTCTACTCCAAAGTCAAAGTATCACAGGTTGGAAAACCTCAAAAGAGTTTAAAATTAAGAATTTACTTCCACAACCTTGCATGTGCAATTTTTCATTCATGCATGAAGAACATTGTGAACTATTCATGAATTATAATCACTTTAGGAAGACTAATCTTATACTAAGACTCGTCTTATGTTCAAGGAAATGGACTAATTCCAAGAACTTACAATAAAAACATTACAAACCATAAATCAATATCAATGAGGTTATGTTGGATTGTTGGTGCTATATGGGGTAAACATTGTAGGGGTTTTGTTGCTTATAAAATCATGTAAATAACTACTTTGCTTTATTCTTAAACAAAAAAAAAAAATACAATGTCCAACCCTCCTCTTGTTCATTCCTTTTATCTATTTACCATACTTACAATTTTCACATTATCCATATTTTCTTGTTCTATCGTGGCTGAAACAGATCCATTCTCACCTGCCGTGGCAATGTGCTATGGCGATTCTGCCGGAGCTGGTAGTGGTAATGTGCACAACCATGCATGAATATTACACATGCAAATAATTTATGAATATAATAAAGTGCATAATTTTATAAAAAAAATTAAGTTATATATACTGATAATATGAAAAAAATTAATGTTATCAATGTAATTCAATTTGTTAGAGCAGGTTACTTGGTATTTATTATAGGTTACTACGAATGCTTATTAAGGAAAAAAATATTAGTATAGTTGTGAATAGTTTTGAGCAGTCCAATGTCTTTAGGTGATTATGTCTTTAGATGATTTAATTTAGTTTACAAAATAACCAACAAATGTATAAATTTTGTATATTTAAATGTAATACAATATACATATAATATGCATACGTATATATAATAATATACATAATTAGTGTATAGATTTTATATATTTTGATCATATTGATAAATGGTTTTGGCCGAGCTATACATATTGATTAGTGAATCGTATAATCACCTCAAAGAAGAAGAAAAAAAGAATGATAAAATGTATTAACTTAGTTTTACTCAGTTATTAATTCTTGTATACTTTTATATGGTTGGAGAGTTGGTTGTGAACGAGATGTGATCCTCTTTTAAAATTGGAAAAGTTACATATTTGGCCGCTTACAAAAAAGTACAGTTCCTTGCCCCAAAAAATAAAAATAAAAATAAAAATAAAATAAATAAATAAAAATCAATATATATAATATTAATTGTGTATGCATATTTATTGTGTATAGGATTTTCACACCATCAAAATATTAAGACGTTTTATAATAGATAATCTTGGTTATTGCTAAGATTGGTAGTTATCATTTACTAAATATGATATTATAAAATTTATTAAAGCACTGTCGGTCTATAAAAGTTAAACTCAAAAGAATACCTAGTCGTTATATAGACGGTGGGGCTTGTGGATATGGCAACGACGTAAGGAACCCTCCATTTTCTGCAATGGTATCAGCTGGAAATGAAAATATTTTTAAAGGTGGAAAAGGTTGTGGAGCTTGCTATCAGGTATAACTTCATTTTAAACTTATATTAGGTTAGTTTATCATTTTTATAAGGTTATAATTACATATACGTGATTTAATTCTATAACTATATAATATTTATACTATCAGTGTATATATTTGAAATACGATAAAACTATTTGTAGGTAATGTGCAAAGAGAAATCAGCTTGTTCTGAGATACCAATAAGAGTGACAATCACAAATGAGTGTCCAGGGTCTTGTGGTAATTATGGTGCTCCTTTTCATTTTGATTTAAGTGGAACTGCTTTTGGGGCATTAGCTAAGCCTAAGCTGATTTATTACGTGGAGATGGAATTCTCAATATTGGATATAAAAGGTGAAAAAAATGTGTTAATTAATTTGATATTCTATCTATCTCAATTTTTGTAGTACGATTTGGGTTTTGATAGTAAAACAAGATTTTTTAGGCTTCTTACTTGTACAGACGACAAAAATTATTTTCAACTAAAATGACTGTATGTATTGATATTGTATAAATAGTGTATAATCATATACATTGTTTATACATTGTTTATACATTGCAACAGTTCATCTTCTTCACAAACTGATTTTGTTTCAATCTCAACCAACTCAAATCTTCTTTAAATAGTCTCAAATACATAAAAAAAAATGTATTTTCTTACCAAAATGATCTCTGGTACTCGCAAACCATTTAAATTGGATAAAATGACTCATGATGATTTCATGTATTTTTTATCAGTCTTATTAAAAAATGATCAATAAACTAAAATAACCTTATCTAAGCATGTGAAGAATATTTTTTAATAATGCACGATAGTGAAATTTAATCACATGACTTCTCCATACTCTGCTACCATATGTTATAGAGTGTGACCTGTCATTTAAAACCATAAGTTATTAAAAAGCATACACTTCATAATAATTTATTTATTATCTTCAACAAAACATGACTACATATTTTTTTTAAAAATTTAAAAGATGATCAATTAATTATCTATGATGAATCATTTATAGAGTGGCTAGCAATTATCCTCAAACAACAGTGACATTCAAGATGGACCAAGGCTCAAATCCTAGCTATTTTAGTTGTGTGATTGAGTTTGAAAATGGAGAAGGAGATCTTGGTTTAGTAGAGCTTCAAAGTAGTACTGGCTTAGATAATAAGTGGCTAGCAATGCAACAATCATGGGGTGCAAATTAGAAAATTGAGTTGCCTCCACAAATGAAACCACCATTTTCTATTAGGTTTACTACTTTCGATTCCAACAAGACACTTGTTGCAAGCAATGTCATTCCACTTGATTGGGACCCTGGCCAACTATTTCATTCACATGTCAACTTTTGACAACATCTTATATTTTAAAAGTTTCAAGCAATTGAATAACAAAAAAAATATCAACATGAACTTTTATATATATAAATTAATCAAGAATAGTATGACAAATTTTCTTCTATACGAAAGACCTTAGTTAGTATTCATACAAGTATAAGGAAATAAAACAATAAAAAGAAATATTAAATCTTATACCATTTGTCTATTTCTTATTGGCTATCATAAATACTAAAAAATGAAGAATATTTTTTACTATGCTATTGTATTTTTCTGACGTGTTCTAAGCTTCTCGGAATATTTTCAACAAAGAAAGAACTACTTGGGTAAATATATTAATTATTCATATTACAAATATTCTTCATTTTTCTTCTTCTTTAGTCAAACCTCCATTAAATTATCATTATTTTCTGAAAAAGAACAAAGAGTTACCTTCTTTTTTTTTGGTATGAACAATATTAACGTTCATTCAATCAAGATTCAACACGAAGGTAAATATGCATTTCTTCTCCTGTTTCTCTACTTTCATTGTATGAGATTTCGAAAGCAATATGAATATAGATTCAACAAAATCGATTATTGAATTATAGTCGACATGATTTCAATACTTTCATCCATTATTTTTTGTAACTTCTTATTAGATAGTGAATTTAGTGAATAACTTGATATTCACGATGGATACCAATTTGTAAACAAACTTCATACATACAAGCATGGAAAAAACAACATATTAGTGAAGATATACTAGTTTTTATACAAAATAAAATCACACCTTTAACTAGTTAAATTTAGAGTAAATTTCTTAAATTATCATTCATGTTTTAGAAATTTGTCCTATAATATCACTTTTATTTCTTTTAGGACCAGAATATCACCAAACTATTTCTATTTTCTGTAACACCCACTATTCGAAAGAACTAGAAAGAAGTAGAATTAGAAGAAAACCGTTTTTGGAAATAATCAAATTTGGAAAGGACAAAATTAAGCTAAGTATGAGTTTTGGGTCAACTTCAAACGACCATAATTCCTAGCTCATCATGATTTAGGTGTGCTACAAGCTATAGTAGAAAAGATATTTGAATTGTCTTTCCAACGCTGCCGAGTTTGCTCAGTTTCGAGTTTGTATGAGGGAGATATGCCCATTTGAAGTTTGGGTGTCTAGATAAGGAAAGTCAAAACCGAATTTTAGACGGGTATTATGGTCTTTTCCATACCCAATTGATTTAGTTCGTTTTTAGTGAATTAATTAGGGTCAAAACTGAATTGGTTCAGTTTGCACAATTGAAAATTCACGCTAGGGTTTTAGAGAGAAGAACTCAAGAGGGAAGAGAAGAGGAAAGTCAAGATTCGTCGTCTTCGTGAGGAATTGATTGTGGATTTTGTCAAGGATTTGATCCTACGAGGTATGTGATACTTTCATTGTCACGACCCAGACCGTCGTGATTGGCACCCACACTAACTATCCGGTGGGAGAACCACTACTACAACCCAAACTATGCAACTAAACCACAACTAAGGCATTTAAGTTGCCGAAGCAAGTTAAATACTAAGGAAATAAATAGGGAGTTCCCATAAACTCCAACAAAAGTCTAACAACGAACTAAACAATGCGGAAGAAATAACCTAGAACCTGAAAGTCAATGTACCAAAACATATAACAATGAACCAAGTCTAAACAAGAAGGGATGCAACTCCCAATCTAATGAACTAATCAACTAACTAGAGCATATTCTAAGTCCGGAAATGGTGGACATAGACGAAAGAGAACCCATGGCAGCCCGAAAGAATTGGCTCACCCTTGAATTCGGACGATCACTGATCTCCTAAGCGAGGTCTGTCAGTAGCCGCTTGAAGATGCCCTGTACTTAACAAAAATAAGAGCAAGTGCAGTATCAGTACAAACCACATTGTATTGGTAGGATCACACAGCTATCCCACTAAGTGCAACTTAAGCAAGTCAAGACAACATTATAATCACATGCATATATATCAACATATACAATATTATCAACATTTACGAACAATGAACAACTTCACATTTTATATCAAATCATTGGTCCTCTCATGGAACCCAAACCCAAACAGTTAGCATATCGAAACGTGGTATCCGATCCTTCCCTTTCCAGATTCGTTCCGCTTGTTCTTGGTCTACAAATAATCAATATAATACGGGAATCAATAACAACCACTAATTACCAGAATTACTAACAATTCTAAGAACCCTAGATCAAACCCGTGATCCCAATTATCCAAATTAGGGTTGTTTCCACCATAGAATCTATAACAAAACCCTCCCCCATCAATATTCACCCATTCTCACTACAAGAAAGTAGAGATATGACGACATTTATTTGGTGACATTTGAAATAAATGTCGAAAAATAAAGAATTTATTGACATTTATGAACAAATATCGAAAAAAAAAATGACATTTGGTCAGAATCGTCACTCTTTTATGACATTTGACATCAAATGTCAAATATATTATGACATTTTTCAATAAATGTCTTTACTTTTAGCAACATTTTGCGAAAATGTTGTTAAAATAATGACATTTTGCAACAAATGTCGTTTCTTTTAGTGACATTTTCTGATAATGTTGTTAAAAGAACGACAGTTTATACAAATGTCCAATATAATAAGACATTTGTTGGTAAGTGTCATTATTTTTAATGGTATTTGTAAAACAATGTCGTTAAAGTAATGATATTTTCCAAAAAGGTCTACATTCTGACAAACGTTTCACATGTCATACTATTAATCGTTAATTACCGTCATTTACATTTATTGTTTGAAATATGAATGTTTTGAAAATTATTTTTCATTTTTTATACGACAAAGATATGAATTCACCCCTGAACTACACGATTAATCTCAAATTTACCTTGTATTTAAAAAGTGTCATTTTTACTTTCCTTATTATCAAAATGACTCAATTTCCCTTATGGGCTAATGTATGTACAACAACATAGATATAAAGGATAAATTTTGACCATTCATAAAGTTCAAGGACCAATTTGAATAATTCGCAAAGTTTGAAGGAAAAATCATTTAAATCATACACCCTAGCTAAATAATATTTTTTATAGTTAGGAGGAAAGTAAAATAATTTTCCCACGATCGATGGTTTGCCTCCATTAATATTGACGGATTTCAATAAAAAATTAAGAAAATGTTTATTACAGAAGAAGTGTCCAAAATAAGACAAAGTCAAATATATTAAAGAAATAAAATTGGGTCGTGTCACATGAAGTCCAAAAGAGAGCCATGTTAAAATGTTGAATGTACAAAGCCAAAGTTTCCTAGTTTAAAAATTTCCTTATTTAAAAGATTCATAGTTTAAAAGTTTCTTTATTTAAAAGTTTCTTATTTCAAAAGTTTTCTAGTTTAAAAGTTTCATAGTTATTATTTCCATAAATCTGGAATTTGAATCCCATTCTATTTGGGATAGATTATCCCTATATATAGGGCTGGATTTTTGTTATTTTTTAAATGACACGCTTAACATTATTCGAGAGGTTTCTCTATACGTTTGGTGACTAAGGATTCATATCTTTCACCCTTATAATTAGAGGGATTCTTAACTAGGTAAGTGATTCCGGCCAAATTAAATTTTTTGGCCTTGACAGTAGGTAGTGTATGGCTACTGTATATATTAGGGAAAATTGTATATAATAGGAAACTATTAAATCAAATTAAATTCTATAACCATAATTTGATTTAATTGTACCCCATAGCAAACTGTTGCTATTTCGCCTCTCTACTGGTGAATCTCGCTCGCCACTCTCGTTCTCGATCGCAGTTTCCCTCGCCTCTCTCGATTTTATACAAACACAAATGTATAAAATGTGTTTAAAGCGAGAGAAAATTGTATATATACATATATTTTCGTTCCCCTCTCTCCCCTCTCCCAGATCTCACTCGCCACTCTCCCAGATCTAGCTCGCCTCTCTCACTTTATCCAAACATAAATGTATACATTGCATTTGTGTTTGTATAAAGCGAGAGAAAATTGTATATACAAATACAAATACATATATTTTCTTCCTATACACTTATGATTATACAAATACGATCTTCCCCTGCCCAATTTTCTTTTGTCTTTCTCTCTTTCTCGCTTTATACAAACACATATTATACAATTGATCTTTTGTATATGTATACCGAAACAAAAACAGATTATACAACTGCTTTCTTTTGTATATGTATAGTGAAATATACGTACATATTTATGTTTGCTATGGAGCGTAATTATGCAAACTATAACTATAGCATACAAATATGATTTTTATGTTTGATATATGTGAAAGTTTCTCTATATATTATTATATTATGTATAAGGAAAAGAGGGCCCAATATACCTCTGAACTTTGTCATTTTGAGCTGATATGCCCCTCGTTTTAAAAGTAGCTGGCTCACATGTACCCTTTACTATTACAAAAGTGGCTCACATATACCCCTACCGTTACAAAAGTGATAAAAATTAATTTTAAAATTACTTTTTTTTTTTTTAATATTTTAAAAACTCATCTATTTTATTTTTTTCATACATAAATTATTTTTTGACTTCTTTGATTGTTATTATTTGAGTTTCTTATTCCTATTTCATTTTTCTTTCATTATTTGGTGTAAAATAAGAGAAATAAAAGAAAGAAGTGTGAATAAAAAAAAATTAAAATATATTTTTTGCGGCTTTATTGTAATTTAATTTTTATATATGTGAAGAAACTTTAGGATATATGTAATAAATTTTATAAGAAAATAAGCTAAAAGAATAAATTTGAACATCAAAATAATAAGTTCAAATTAGCCGTTGAATTAAAAAAGTTTTAAAAAAATGTGTGACAAGGATAAAACATACTTAAACATGGATTACTTTTTTTGATAAATCTGTTAGAAGAAAAGGGTATATATGAGGGGATATATATACATGAAACACTTTTAGAATGAAGGGTATATTAGACTTTTTCCTCTTTATATAAAAATAACAAGTCTTGTCAAAGGTTATAGTAATAAATAAAATAAAAAATTAAATAAAGTTATTAGAATGTGAAGGCCACATCAGATATAACAAACATTAAAAAAAACCTCCCTTTTAATAGAAAAAAACATAAATTTATTTTTTCTAAAACTCATCCTTACATTTCAGAAAGAACTCCAACCCTTTGTTAAAACCTAGCCCATGAGATCTTTGTGCAAATTGGTTGAGTCCTTTCTTCAAATCAAGTTTAATCTCCGTTCAAGTTGGTTGGGTCGACTAAAAAACTATGGAAATTATGGTTTATCGCAAATTTGTAGCGAAAAAATCTGGAGTACAACATATACAAGGAAAAATAATTGGCGGTGACATTTTTGGCTTCCCTCCTTTTAGTTCCTTCTATGCTTCAATGTTTTTAGGGTTTTAGTTCTTTTGGTTTCTTTTTGGCAGCGCTTGAGGCAAGTTTATTCCTCTAATTTAGGTCTTACTTATTGATAGTTGAAGATACATAATTAAATACAATAACTTGAAGATTGTTGCAGAAATTTGTACCTTAGAACTAGATTTAGTGTTCTTGAAGTACTTCTTATATGGTGTTAACAGATTAAGTAATTATCACACGCATCACCTTCATACATTCTATCTATTTTTTGAAGTTTTACCATTGATTTGTTGAAACTTTACCATTGATTTACAGTTTGAAGACTAAGAGAAAAAGAAGGCAAGGTGCTAGCAGGAAGATCTTAAGCTTCAGTTTTAAGGTGTTTTCATTGTTCTTTTTCTTTCCAAATTTTGTGCTTATTTTCCTTTCTATAATATCTAATGATTTGTGGGGTTTGTATATTTCCTTCAGTTTTGGTAGATATTAACTTCTGAATCAGTAAAAAACAGGTTTGTGCTCTAGTGGATTCTATTGTCATTTGGATTTTAACTTTTGTTGATCTTAAGCTTCAGTTCTTAATGTGTTTTCAGTGTCATTTTTCTTCAAATTTTGTGCTTTTTTTCCTTTCTGTAGTATCTAATCATTTTTGTGGTTTGTATATTTCTTTCAATTTCCGTAGATTTTGACATATGAATATGTACAAATATGTGTACAAATATGTGCTTTAATGGATTCGATTGCCATTTGGATTTTAAATTGTGCTCTTAAGCTTCAATTTTAATGTGTTTTCAATGTTCTTTTTCTTCAAGCTTGGTGCTTCATTTTTTTAAAACTTCTATAGGATCTAATAGTTTGTGTGTTTTGTATTTTCTTTGGATTTGGTAGATCTTGACTTCTGAATCTGTAAAAGTATGTGTTTTTTTTACACCATAGCCTTTGGATTTTAACTTGTGCTCTTATGCTTTAGTTTGAATCTGTTCTATTTTGTTTCATCACTTGTGCTCTTAAAATTATGCATTTTAGTGTATTCAACAACATTCTTGGATAGTCCAATCAATTTCGTTTGGCTTTTTATTTATTTTTGAATATTCTGTTTGTTATGCATTTGAAGTATTTGTGAATGTTGCTTGAAACTCCAGTTATTCCACTAAAAAAACACATTGCTCTCTCCAATACTCCATAAGATATTCGGTTCACAAAGTTCTTTGATTTTCATTAGTCTTCTCCATGTATGGGATTGATTATTAGCTCATTTTCTAGCCACGTGATGTAATCTTTTGTAGTATTTGGCTTCGAGGAATTCTCCCATAAGTAAGTTGTTAGTTCTAAAGTTCCACCAGTTCTTCATCGAAAATTAGTCACAAAAACTTTGGATCTCCCTCATTCAAATTCCCCCCTATGAGTACGTAGGGGTAACATAGATCATCTCATGCTATCCAATGGAGTTTCTTCCTCCCTTCAGCTTCACCCCCAAAAAGAGATAGCCATGAGACTATCAATTTGTTTAAACGTGCCTTCAGTAGGTTGTATCACAGAGAAAATATGAAGAGGGATAAAGGTCAGGATCTGGGAGTGAAAAGTTTACCTTTAGCCTCAAGAATGGTGAAAAACGAGTAGGAGTCTCATGGGGTTCGTTCCTTAGCTTTAAAAATCAAAAAGTGCCAAATTTGGTCATTTAGGTGTTTATTTACGACTTTAAGCCGCGTCTGGCCCGCCACAGCGGCCACCACCCCTCTACAGCAGCCCCGCCAAAGCGTCCAAAATCCCCAAGGCAGGTTACATGAAACAGAGTGTTATTTAAAGAATTCAAAAATCCCCATTTCACAACACATATCTAACCAACGACGCTCAGAAAATACCCTTTAATCTAAAATGGATTGCGGGAGTTGTACTCCCCCGAATTCAATTCCGTAAAGTCGTACGGATTCTTAACGAGTTATCTAACTACTTATGTAATCAAAATCAAATATGTTTCACCTGATTGTTACTAGATTTCCCTACACCTCAAAGACTCCAATTTCATCCAAATCTCGACTAGGTTGGAAAAATCCAAATACTACGAAAAAGTTTTCCGGCCCCAAATTTCCCCCTTTTGGATTTTCTATAATGACGGAAACAGGTCGTTACAATAGATACCAATTTACCCATCACTCGTCCCCGAGTGACAAAACTTAGGAAAATAGGCTAAGGAAGGAATAAAGTAGTACTTGAATCGACGAACAATTAGGGATACTTCTCTCGCATGTCCCTCTCCATCTCCCAAGTAGCTTCCTCAACTGGACGATGCTTCCATTGAACTTTCACAGACTTAATTTCCTTGGTTCTCAATTTGCGCACATCACGATCAAGAATTGCCACCGGTTCCTCCTCATATTGGAGGTCCTTGTCTAACGAAATTGAGTCCCACTTAATGATATAATCCTCATCACCATGATACCTCTTCAACATGGACACATGAAATATCGAATGAACTCCCGATAAATTAGGAGGTAAATCCAATCTATATGCTACCGGTCCCACACATTCAAGAAACTCAAATGGACCAATATATCGCGGACTTGGCTTTCCTTTCTTACCAAATCTCATCACCCCTTTCATGGGTGATACCTTAAGAAGAAAATTCTCATCAGTTTGAAATGCCATGTCTCTTACCTTATGATCCGCATATTTCTTCTGTCTACTCTGGGCTGCTAGAAGCTTAGCTTGAATACTCCTCACCTTATCTTGAGCATCCTTTATTAAATCAACCCCCAATGGTTTCACATCTCCAACCTCAAACCATCCTATGTGTGATCTACATCCCCTCCCATATAATGCCTCAAATGGTGCCATATCATAATCTTTAACTAACTCCATCCAAATTCTCATCCTCAAGTTGTTTGTCCTTGGTCTCCTCAATGAATGTGGCCCTCTCTTCAATACTAGCTAACACCCCACCTCTTTCTGAGATGCCCAATTGCATGAACTTAGACTCTAAGGTCTGAATTTGCTTAGCCAAAGGTCGCTTGAATACACTGAAGCAAGCTAAACTACCCATACTCATCACTTTTCGACTCAAAGAATCTGCCACCACATCAGCCTTGCTCGGATGGTATTGAATGGTCACATCATAATCTTTAAGTAACTCCATCCACTTTCCCTGTCTCAAATTCAGATCCTTTTGAGTGAAAACATGCTGCAAACTATGATGATCAGTAAAAACTTCACACTTAACACCATAGAGATAATGCCGCCATATCTTAAGAGCAAATACTATCGCTGCCAACTCTAAATCATGTGTTGGATAATTCCTCTCATGCACCTTCAATTGACGCGAGGCATAAGCTATAACATTCTTATCCTGCATAAACACAACACCTATCCCAGAATGAGAAGCATCACAATAAACAATAAAATCTTTACCTTCAACCGGTAATGCTAGATTAGGTGCGGTGGTCAAAAGAGTTTTGAGCTTTTAGAAGGTCTTGTCACATTTTTCAATCCATTCAAATGGTATCTCCTTTTTGGTCAAATTAGTCAAGTGAGTGGCAATAGAAGCAAAGTTCTTCACAAATCGACGATAATAGCTAGCGAGCCCCACAAAACTCCTAACTTCAATCAAAGAACTTGGTCGAACCTAGTTCTTAACCACCTCAATCTTTTGGGGATCTACCATCACCCCTTCTTTTGGAACTACATGCCCAAAAAATGCAACCGATTTCAACCAAAATTCACACTAATTAGAAAATTTAGCATATAGGTTTTGCTTCCCAAGAACACCCAAAACACTACGAAAATGGTCGGCATGCTCTTTCTCACTTTTCGAATAGACTAAAATATCATCAATAAACACTATAACAAACGAATCAAGAAATGCCTGTGCACCAGCGGAAAATGCCCTTTCCCTTTTTAATAATAATAAATAAGGTAGGCTTTGTAGCTCCAACCTAGTCAAGGGGCTTTTATGCCCTTTGTATAGGTTGGGTTGCTGGATATGGGATCCTCGTAGTAGGCTGGGCCAAGATCCAGCCGAGAGAGGGTAGTCTTTAGAAACAACTGGTTGGGAAAGCAAGAGAATGCTTCGCGTTTTCTTATCTTCTTCCCGCCCTAGGAATAGCACAAAAAGAGGGATTAGCATTATTGACCCAATGATAAAGCACTAACACCTTCCTCGTTGGGGCTCCGCGCACTGGGAAAAGGCTGACGCGATGGGAAACCGGCTATGGATGTCGAGAAATATAAGAAGAAACGTACTAGTAGAAAATTAAGAAAAATAAGAAGAAAATTAAACAAATTATATCCGGAATATAAACAACT
>JAJOOR010014020.1:0-37080 GCA_036250505.1 Solanum acaule | reverse complement strand
AAAAGAAGATGATGTGATAGATGGTAGACCAGATTCTGAGAAGGCTATGACAGAACAAGAAGTGGAGATATCTCAGAAAGTGGTTCCCATACCTAGACCTCCACCACCTTTTCCACAGAGGTTAGTGAAGAAGACTGAAGATGGTAAATATCGCAGGTTTATTACCATGTTGAAGCAACTTTCTATCAATGTTCCTTTGATAGAGGCCTTGGAGCAAATGCCTGGGTATGCGAAGTTCATGAAAGATATGGTGACAAAGAAAAGATCGGTGAGTTTTGAAGATGATGATAGATTGCAGCATTGTAGCGCTATTGCTACAAGATCTCTTGTGCAGAAAAAGGAAGACCTTGGTGCTTTCACGATTCCATATACTATAGGGCTGCTACACTTTGCTAAGGCATTGTGTGATCTTGGTGCTAGCATCAACCTCATGCCCTTGTCTATTTACAAGAAGTTGGGTTTGGGGGACCCAAAGCCCACTGCAATGCGGTTACTAATGGCCGATCGAACTGTGAAAAGCCCCATTGGTGTACTCCATGATGTGCTAGTGAAAGTGGAGTCTTTCATTCTTCCGGCAGATTTTGTGATTTTTGACTGTGAGGTTGATTTTGAGGTTCCCATCATCCTTGGGAGACCATTTCTTGCAACAGGGCGTGCGGGGTGAAATTCTCTAGATGCCGGACCAAGGATTTAGAGATACCTAACTTATCACTTTGCATTTTTACACTAGAAAAGGATTGATGTTACTAGGATTACTGCGTTATGAGATTGTGGGGAACACGTTTACCCTAGTTATTTCTCTTATCTTGATAACAACCAAAGTTGAGTTTGATTGCTGATTACTTACTAAGTTCTTAATATTTGTTTAACACAAGGACAAACCCCCCTTTTATTACCTGTTTCTGGAAATAATTTGACTAATTGAATATAATTGTTGGTTAAAGTAAAGTCTAAATCATTTTCCTCGGGGGATCGATCCCAACCTACAAGTTGGGTTCTTTACTTGATAACGATTGCTTATACTTCTGTAAGGAGGTGTAATTTGAGCGTATCAATCGCCTATGCACTTCTTCAACATAGAGATGTGAAAAATCGGATGAACCGCTTCTAGTTCCTATGGTAGCTCCAACTCATAAGCTACATTGCCAACCCTCTTGACTATGCGATAAGGTCCAACATACCGGGGACTAAGTTTCCCCTTCTTACCAAACCTCATAACCCCCTTCATGGGTAAAACTTTCAAATTTACCCAATCATCTACTTCAAACACTAACGCTCTTTTCCTAACATTAGTGTAGGATTTTTGACAACTCTGTGCCGTTTTCAACCTTACTTGAATCTCTTTCACCTTCTCCATAGCTTGGTGAACTAAATCTAGTCCTATCAATCCTGCTTCACCAACTTCAAATCATCCAATAGGAGATCTACATCTTCTCCCATAGAGAGCTTCATATGGAGCCATCTGGATGCTAGAGTGATAACTGTTGTTGTAGGCAAACTCAATGAGAGGTAGGTGATCATCCCAATTACCTTTGAAATCGATCACACAGGCCCTCAACATATCTTCTAGAGTCTGAATAGTGCGCTCTGCTTACCCATCAGTCTGAGGATGAAAGGCCGTACTTAAGTTCACTTTCGAACCCAAGCCTTTCTGAAAAGATTTCCAGAACTGTGCATTAAACTGTGCACCTCTATCTCAAATAATGGAGACTGGGACTCCATGAAGTCTCACTATCTCTTGAATATATAACTTGGCATAATCTTCTGCTGAAAGGGTAGTCTTTACCGGTAGAAAATGAGCCGACTTTTCATTCTGTCGACAATTACCCAAATAGAATCATGTTGTCTGCGAGACCTTGGCAACCCTGTGATGAAATCCATATTGATCATCTCCCACTTCCATTCTGGAAGTTCTATCCTCTGAGCCAAACCACCGAGCTTTTAGTGTTCAACTTTCACTTGCTGGCAATTTGGACATTTAGCAACAAATTCAGCAATGCTTTTCTTCATGCTATTCCACCAATAAACTTCTCTCAAGTCACGATACATCTTTGTGGAACCCGGATGAATGGAATATCTGGAGCTATGAGCTTCTTCCATAATCCTCTCTTCGAGTCCATCCACCATAGGTACACACAATCTACTTTGATATCTCAATACACCATCTCCCCTTTGTTCAAAAGCTAATACTTTTTGCTTTTGAACATTTGCCTTCAACTCAAGCAAAATGGGATCCTGATATTGTTTCTCTTTCACTTCTGACACTAGTGATGACTCAACCCCGCTATTCCTCCTTCTGCGGAATCTATAAGTCTGACTCCCAGGCGTGCCGCCGGTGCACATCTTTTGCTAACTCTCTCCTTCCTTCTTCAATATGGGTGGTGCTACCCATAGACAACCTGCTTAAAGAATCAGTAACAACATTAGCCTTACCTGGGTGGTAAAGAATACTCAGGTCATAATCCTTGAGTAACTCTAACCACCTCCTCTGTCTGAGATTAAGCTCTTTCTAAGTAAGTACATATTGAAGACTCTTGTGATCGGTAAATATATCAACATGCACACCATACAAGTAATGACGCTATATCTTCAAAGCGAATACTACAACAGCTAACTCCAAGTCATGGGTTGGGTAATTCTTCTCAAGAAACTTCATGTGTCTGGAGGCATAAACTATAACTTTGCCATTCTGCATTAAGACACAACCCAAACCAACTCTAGATGAATCACAATACACCACAAAACCTTGAGTACCTTCTGGTAAAGTCAAAACTGGAGCTGTAATCAATCTATTTTTCAATTCTTGAAAGATTTTCTCACAAGCTTCAGACCATTGAAATTTCTCTGTCTTCTGAGTTAACCTGGTCAAAGGATATGCAATAGACGAGAACCCATCAACAGACCTTCTATAATAGCCAGCTAAACCCAAGAAAATCCTAATTTCAGTTGGAGATGTGGGTGTAGGCCAATTCTGCACTACCTCAATTTTCTGAGTATCAACTTTAATTCCATCACCAGACACAATGTGGCCTAGGAATGCCACAGACTCAAGCCAAAACTCACACTTAGAGAACTTGGCTTACAACTCTTTATCTTTCAAGGTCTGGAGAACTGTTCTGAGATGACTAGCATGATTTTCTTCATTCCTTGAATAGATTAGTATGTCATCAATGAAGACGATAACAAACATATCTAAATAAGGTTTGAAGACTCTTTTCATCAGGTCCATGAAAGTTGTCGGTGCATTGGTTAAACCAAAAAACATGACTAAAACTCATAATGACCATATCTAGTCCTGAATGTTGTCTTTCGAATATCACAATCCCTTACTCTTCATTGATGATAGCCGGATCTGAGGTCAATTTTTGAAAAATAAATGGCACCCTGAAGCTTATCGAAAAGGCCATCAATCCTCGGAAGAGGGTACTTATTCTTGATGGTAACATTGTTCAACTGGCGGTAATCTATACACATCCTAAGGGAACCATCTTTCTTTCTCACAAACAAGACCGGAGCACCCCAAGGTGAGACACTCGGTCGAATGAAGCCCTTTTCTAGGAGATCTTTCAACTGCTCTTTCAACTCTGATGGTGCCATTCAATAAGGCGGAATAGAGATAGGACGAGTATCTGGAATTAGATCTATGCCAAATTCTATCTCTCTCTCAGGAGGAATTCTGGGTAGATCATCAGGAAAAACTTCTGGAAACTCTCTTACTATAGAAACTGACTGAAAATGAGGTATCTCAACACTAGATTCATTAACTCGGACTAAGTGATAGATACAACCCTTTGAAACTAACTTTCTTGCCTTAAGGTACGAAATAAAATGACCCTTAGGCACTACTGAACTACTACTCCACTCTAAGACTGGTTCATTAAGAATTTGAAACTTGACCATTCGAGTTCTGCAAACTAATGATGCATAACATGCATGAAGCCAATCCATACCTAAAATGACATTGAAATCAACCATGTCTAACTCAACCAAATCAGCCATGGTGCTCTTGTGATTGATAGAAACAGGACAATCACGGTAGACTCTTTCTGCTATAATAGATTCCCCAATAGGTGTAGAAACACAAAAGGGTTCACAAAGTTTTTCGGGAAGAACCTCAAACTTATTTGCAACATAAGAAGTTACAAAAGATAAACTTGCTCCTGGGTCTAGCAAAGCATACACATCAAAAGCAAAGACTTTGATCATACCAGTGACAACATTTGGAGATTTCTCTTGCTCATGGCGACTAGTGATTGCATAGAGGCGATTTGCTCCTCCGCCTATAATAGAAGTAGCTCCTCTAGGTGTCGTCCTGTCTGTGGAAGCAACTGAAGAAGATTGGGCCCTACTGCCCATATTTCCACTACCTTGCTTATTCTTAGGGCACTCCTTCATGAAGTGACTCTCTTGCCCACACTTAAACAACCTGTCTGACCATCACGACATTTACCCGGGTGGGTTCTACCACACCTAGCACATGCAGGAAACAAACTACTTCTTTGTGCCACACCACCTGCAGACTGTGATGGTCTAGCCTTGAAGTCCTTTGAATTTTGGCAATTAAATTTACCTCTGTATCTGGGTACAGGGACTCTAGCAGATGATGGAGCCGGTCCCTTTTACCTTTGTTGGAAGGACGGACGATTCGTATTACCTTTCTGCTGCCCGGACCCATTACCGGTCTTAGATTTCTTATTTCTGAACTCTTCCCTGTCCCTCAGCTTCTCTTCCTCAACCTACTGCACATAGACCATCAACCTTGATATGTCCATGTCTCCGATAAGCTTTGCAGCACTACCTTTCTTACTCGACAACCGAGACAGCCCAGCAACAAACAAACTCATTCTATTTCTCATGTCCGCAACCATCTCCGGAGCATAGCGAGATAGTTATGTAAACTTCAGACTGTACTCATGAACACTCAAAGACTCCTGCTTAAGTGTGAGGAACTCACGTACCTTGGCCTCCTTCAATTCTCGTGGAAAGAAACGCCCCACGAAAGCTTCCTCAAAACAGGCCCAATTCGCAGGTGGTGCATTCTCAACTCTGCCTCCTTTCCACTAGTCGAACCAAGTTCTAGCAACATCCTTCAATTGATACGCAGCTAGTTCAACTCGCTCAATATCTGCCACATGCATCACATCAAAAATCTTCTTCAACTCCTCAATAAAGTTTTCTGAATCCTCGGTAGTGCTCGAACCCATGAAACTCGGAGGATTCATCCCCAAGAACTCACGAATCCTTGACGTGTCAGCTCCTTCATGTCGAGCTCCCCTTTGCTGACCAATCTGATTAGTTACCGCTTGTCTCAGAATTCTAATTGCCTCTCTGAACTCGGCATTAGAAACTTCCCCTTGTGGTTGCACTCCCGGGACATAAGGTAACTCTTGCTCATCAACATAACATCTAGGAAGACGCCCTTTGCAAAATCTTCGTGGAGGCATGACTATCTGAAACACGCGCAAGCATGAATTTGAAAGAAACTCTTTAGAGATAAACTCTAACGCAAGAGATGAGTGTGAAAGAAGTGAGAAATCTTTCTAAATGATGCAGCTTCCCAATTATAGATGTGGCGCGCTTCACACCGATAACTAGGACTCTACAGACACGGCTTCATAAAATCTCTAGGACTCTCGATCTCTATGCTTTGATACCAAGTTTTTCACTCCCCGATCCTACACCCTGGTCGTGGCCGGCACTCGAAGTCAATTATTGGCCCTAAGCGAACCCTTGGCCTGGCTTTCTTAACTCAACGGAAACCTAACTCAATAAAATAACTACATGCAATGCAAGGACATAAAACAACTTAACTGATAAAATTTGGCCCAAAAGGCAACTCGAGTCTCAAAATAGAATACTTACATATATACATATATACATAGATGAGAGACTCAATACTGATTGACTGACTGTCTATTAAGCCTCTATAAAACTGAGATGGATGTCGGGATAGACCCCACAACATCCTAATAAAACAAAACTAAGAGAACAAAATCACCGAGTACTCCGGAATGCAAAGAGACTCACCACTGACTCTGGAGTGCTCAGTTGGATCAACGGCGTGCTGGATGCTAATCCTGAGTACATTTGTCTGCATCGTCATAAGATACAGGCCAACTGGTATCAGTACATTGAATGTACGAGTATGCGAGCTGGAAAGTTAAACAACAACATAAGCTTGAAAAGAGTAAAAAGGAACTCTTACCTTGGCTCTGTTCGACTCAAGGATAAATGAACTCAAATGTAGAGCAATAAGAAATATGCAATACATATAAACATTGTAAAACATTGTAAACAACTTAGCTCGTTAATGATAAAACAATAACAAACTCAAATTTACTAATATAAAAGTAATATAACTTTTGTGGGAGATTCTTTAACCGACAACCACCACTATGAGCCCTAGTGATGATACAACGTTTTACCTCACGTTGCCCAAGGACCATCCTATACCTTGCCGTGATATAGGACCTTACTTTACTTAGTGGATCCACTAGCTTAATCTTGCGTGATCATCTAAAAAGAATGATCCGTCAAGTCCCATGTTGGCGCATGGTTCTTATAGAGAGTTGAGTTAATATGAACTCGTGTCCCCAATTCAGTGCTCAATTCTACTCCCAAAAATACTTTGGCTCATAAGTGCTTTAAACACATCTTTCTTTAGTTGAGATAATTACTCAAAACTAAGCCCAAAGGCTCTTTTGGAAAACATGGTTCCCCTCTTACTCAAATGTAAAAACGTTTATAAACTTCTTTGGGAATACTTAGTTTCCTAATAGCTTTTGAGAAATGAACTCAACTTTAAACTTTTGACTTAACTTGGAACTTGAGACTCTTTACTTAGCTTGAAACTCTATACTCTTTACTCGACTTTAAACTTGAACCTTAAAACGAAGTTAAAACGTTCAATAAAGACTCTTGAACAACTTTGGAAACTTACTTTGACTTACTTCTTAACTTCTAGACTTGACTTCTAACTTCACTTGACTTTGATCCTAACTCGCCTTGAATTGAATTATGGATTCAAGGTATATGATCACATGTTTATGGATGAGTTCTTGATGTTTAGAAGTACCTTGGAGTGTTGGAAACAAGTAGGAAACATAGGTACAATATCAAGGAACATGCATAAGAAAGTGTGAAAGGAATGGGGAAACTTGGCATCCTTGGCGCTCTGCAAGGCGCGGGGCGCCAGACCACAAAGCTTAGAAGGCCTGGTTGGCGCTCTGCTAGGGGCGCCGCCCCAAGGGCTGGACTTCAGAGTCCCTTTTGGGGCGCGCTGGCTGGCGCGACGCCCCAGCCCTTTTCCCCGAAAACTCGACTTTTCTCCTTCATTTTTCCAACTATAAACCTCCTTAACATCAATGGATCCAGCCCCAAACACTTAGAATCACAAACCCCTCAACATACAATAGATTTCAACTCACAAACACAACCGGAAACATGTCCCAAATCAACAAGAAACTTCAACAACAAAACCACAACTTCAACAACCACAACCACAAACTTCAACAACACAATCAATCTTTTATCGGAATTAAAAAGAGTTTGGCATGTGGGGGAAAGAACCAACTCAACACTATGAAAACACTATAAACTCACATACCTAGTAGGGATCACCCCCGACAATATCCACGACGATCTTTGACGAAACCTTGCTTGATCTTCTCTTTCTCCCCTTCTTCTCCTCTTTACTAACAAACCCCCACTCTCACTCTTTTTAAAAGAGAAAAACTGATCTAAAATCAGTCTAACACCTTAATATATCCAAAACAATTGATTAGGGAAAAGACCAAAATACCCTTACAATTTCCGGACGGACTTCCCTGCCAACTGCCCAACTTCCAAAGGTTCATAACTCACTCATATGAACTCGGAATCGAGCAAACTCGATGGCGTTGGAAATATCATTCCACGAGCTTCGCAAAAATAACTGGAAATACACCTAAATCATCCTGAGCTAGAAGTTATGACTGTTCAATGTTGGCCAAAAACTCACCTTTCTCCCATACTTAACCAAATTTTCCAGATTTTTAAAATTCTTTCCAAAAATGAAAATTTCCAATTTTTGAGCTTCTTCCTAGTTATCAACTTGCAAGATGTCACAATTAGACTTTTATTCTCGCTTTATTTCCGCATTTATCGTATTACGTGGTTTTAAGCTGATTTGTCTTTGTTGGATTAGACGAGTGTCATCAATCCATTTTTAGTTCATGACACATATTCTTATTTTTTTTATAAAATAGATGAAAATGAAAATTCAGAAGTGCACACAGTTAAATGTGTAATAATCATTAACTATGATACAAATATTTCAACTTTTTTATAAACTGAAGTTTGCATAACTCAAATTCAAAATTAATTTGGATTTACATTATTGGTTACATATTTTTGTGTTGGATTTATATCATTTACATTTTCTATTAGAGATGTTTATTATAATAACACTAATAGATTTTACCTTTTCTTTCACATGACAGATGAAGGTGAAGATTCATATATGTACACCATTAAATCACCATATCATATTATTATTATAAGTGGGAAGGTTTTGTCTTCAAAGTTGGATTACAGTTTTGTCCTTGTTGTTAATTAAAATGTTTTAAAAACCTAATTAATTAAATATTAAGTATTACAGTTTTAACTATTTTTTAGATTATGAGTTATTTATTAGCATTAAAATTAAATAATTATTAATTATATTGTATAATGAATTAGCCAAAAGAAATAATTACAAATAAATGCAAGTGCATGTATGGTGAAGAACCCAAGATTTATTTTTATGACTTTTGAATTTCTATATAACATTAAGAGTTATTTGTTCACCAACTCTTTCTTATGTGGTACCTCGAATTTTGTTGAACTTTGAACTTAATCAACTGTTGCAAATAACCCTGTGATTATTTAAGAAGAAGAGTAGAAAACTTTAAAAAAATTGTAGTTTAAAAGTGAGAGGAAGCCCCTCTATTTATAGCTAACAAATAGTAGTATAAATAGGTGTTAATTGTGCCTTATCAGAAAAATTACAACCTTTCGAAAAAGTCACTACTCATCGGAAAAGTCATAACCTTTTGCAAAAATTCACAGCTCATCGGAAAAAGCACAACCCTTTGCAAAAGTCACAACCCTTCAGAGAAAAGTCACAACTCATCGAAAATGTCAAAACCCGTCAAAAAAGTCACAACACTTTGGAAAAGTCACAACTTTTTAATATGAAAGGGTATCTACTTTTTATATAATACAAACAATTAAATTAATAAATAAAATAAATGAAGTATGTTTAATTAGCGGTATTATAGTAATTTTATTATAAGTGGGAAGGTTTTTTCTTCAAAGTTGGATTACAGTTTTGTCCTTGTTGTTAATTAAAATGTTTTATATACCTAACTAATTAAATATTAAGTAATATAATTTTAATTATTTTTTAGATTATGAGTTATTTATTAGTATTAAAATTAAATAATTATTAATTATATTGTATAATGAATTAGCCAAAAGAAATAATTACAAGTAAATGCAAGTGCATGTATGGTGAAGAACCCAAAAGTTATTTGTATGACTTTTGAATTTCAATATAACATTAAGAGTTATTTGTTCACCAACTCTTTCTTATGTGGTACCTCGAATTTTGTTGAACTTTGAACTTAATCAACTGTTGCAAATAACCCTGTGATTATTTAAGAAGAAGAAGAGTAGAAAACTTTAAAAAAATTGTAGTTTAAAAGTGAGAGGAAGCCCCTCTATTTATAGCTAACAAATAGTAGTATAAATAGGTGTTAATTGTGCCTTATCAGAAAAATTACAACCTTTCGAAAAAGTCACTACTTATCGGAAAAGTCATAACCTTTTGCAAAAAGTCACAACTCGTCGGAAAAAGCACAACCCTTTGAAAAGTCACAACCCTTTGAAAAAATCACAACCCTTCAGAGAAAAGTCACAACCCTTTGAAAAAATCACAACCCTTCAGAGAAAAGTCACAACTCATCGAAAATGTCAAAACCCGTCAAAAAAGTCACAACCCTTTGGAAAAGTCACAACTTTTTAATATGAAAGGGTATCTACTTTTTATATAATACAAATAATTAAATTAATAAATAAAATAAATGAAGTATGTTTAATTAGGGGTATTATAGTAATTTAACATTTAATTTAGGAGTTCATGCTTTTAAGGTAGTATAGATAGATAGATATAGATATAGATATAGATAGATAAATATAGATAGAAGATATATACCTCAACAACTTGACGGTAAGAGATTTTTTTTAAAATTAGTCACATATCATTACTGTATCTCTTTATTGTTTAATTTAGATATTACTTCTCTTTTGCTTCTTGTATCATTTCATATTTGTCTTGTAGTCATTAACTATTGCCCATTTTCAAGGTTGAAGAGTTGTTGAATGAAACAAAATCTACAGATGCACACATATATTATGTTCTGTTTGTAGATTCTATTATATATTTATTCTTTTATATTTGATCAATTTTTTTTACTTTTTAGATTTAATTTTTTGTTGTTGTTTATTTTATCCTTTTTACCCCAAGTCCCCAATATATATTGCATGGAATACTACTATACCCGTCATAATGATTATTTTTAGAGTCAAAAAGCTAGAAAATTCTAATGTTATTTTTTATTTATGATGGCTACGAACTTTGTGGTGACTAGGCGAACAAAAGATGCATACTATATATATTTTTACATCGTATCATTTTATTCTAATAGTATTCTATAACTTCGAAAGGAAATTCTCTTGTAATCTATGAATTCTTTAATGTATCATATTTTATTTTATTCTATAGAAATACAATAAAAACTTAAATTTATGAATAAATGTGGTTGCATGTTTGGAGCTACAAGCCTTAAAGGAAAAAAAGTATATTCAAAGTCTTAATATGTATCTATCTATACTATTAGATAAATAGAATGTCTTAAATTAAAGTAATGAAAAACTAAATAAATCCTATCAAATTGAATGCCCACGTAAAATTTAAAGGCATTATGTTTTTACTCTTCAATCAAATTCCTTATTTTGGGATGTATGCTCCAAATTGTGAGAATATTTTTCACTAAAGGTAGTGATATTAAATAATTGTATGACACCCGCAAAAAGAAAATTAAGAAGATACTTGAACAACTTCAACAATGGACTTTTGAAACACAAAGTCTCTTACTTTATTGAAACATAGTATTTAATAATACTCATGTAATTTTTAAAAATTAAATATTCACTGATATGTGGTACCTTCAAATTTGGATCGCAATCTTGCCCCTGTAGTATATCACAATTATATTAATAATTTAACTTCTAACAATAATGTTTAATTACATTTCAAAAAAATAATTAATTTGTAATGACTTAATAAAGCCTATTCAAATTCTTGATGTTACTTCTATCTTCTCTTACGTTAGAACAGTTGTATATATATTTTTTCAGTTTTCAATAATTATTAAAAAAGTAATGTTGGTTCGTTTTCCCCAATTCATGAATACATAGATTAAAGTCACCTTCTTAATGAGACATTTTTAGCCACATCTAAACACTACCTTTTTATAATCTACCAAATAATACATTTACCTTTTAATAAATAAATCAATAAATTGGGAAAACTTTAACGTGAAGTTCATGAATCTATTGAGTCATTAGTGTACAATTATATGAGCTTATCCCATTATTTTACATTTATTGGTTCTTTTAATTTTTTGGTTAAAAAGATTTGCATGTGATTTATTAAGTTTTATATAATACGCATAACACTTCTGGATAAAGCATAAGATTCAGTTCCAATTGATTAATTCACACGGTAGTTCGAGTAAGTATATTGTTGTTCGAATTATTTCATATGAGTGAAATTTAGATTCTTTAACTTGCCTGATATATACATACTAATATAAAGATTAAAATCTATTTAGCCAAATGCAGATTTGAGACAACAATACAATGAAGCAATAGTTTCGATATTTTGTCAAGAATGCATTTTGTGGTAGTTTGCCCCCAGGTGATGTCGACTAGTAAAGTTGTTGTGTCTTTATGCTACTAAACTTTAATTTGGGTTACACTTGAATGTGTAATTGCATTAATTACTATAGATAATATTTTGTCATATATGAGACGATATATTGTAGATGAACTTATATTTTAGAGGTTTAATTCATACTTTGAAGTTCTTTGTCTAATGTGATGTTGCATCGCATGATCACATTGATCTGAATAGCTTGTCATGTTACATTTGATATCATATATACACATTTTAACTAATTATTTCTATTAAATTCGACTATGAAAGGACTTTGAAGTTTAATTCAGACAAAATGTAACCTATCCCTTTCAAAGTTCATATAATTCATCACACATTTATTCTAATATTATTTTAATAAACTATATATTACTTAGCCTGGAATACACGTGCAACACAGGTGTTCGAAAACTAGTTACACTATAAGGGTTGGTGGGTGTTTGAGCAATGAACTATGTTAATGGACATATAACTTATTATGACTATTGCAATGGAGATGAAAATTCCACTATTGTATGAAAAAGTGTAAGGTCAATAATAAAAAGGTGAAATTTTGGTTCATGTTTGAACTTATTTTGAGACAAGTATAAGAATTTTGTCAACTGATATATATATATATATATATATAACCTTGTCTATGAAATGGTTGACAGTAGAGAAGTAGAAATATTTGTTGAGCACCCGAAAGAGGACCAATGGAACTATGATATAGTTGATTTTGAGGGCAACCCACAACAAGGCGGATAAGATTTTTTAGATGTGAATATAATAGAGAAAAGTGATGAGTGTGATGCCACATGTGAAGAACGTGAGTCATTTAATGACTTTGATTATTCTTGGAAGCAAATGATATGATTTTTGATAAAATCATTGACTTTAATGTAGAATGGGTTGGCCTTAATGGGAGAAATAGAGAAAATCAAGTTAAAGAAAAAACAATGGAGGTTAGAGTTGTCTCAAACATGTTGTCTATGTTTCCCAATGACACTCAAGAAAATGATTGTGTTACATCATAAGAGGATTTAAAGAGTTCGCATGGAGATTCTATAAGATATACTGTTTTTACGCCAACTAGACATTTGGAGAATCCAAAATTTAAGTTTACGCTTAATATCATTTTTGGCAATAGCAAAGAATTCAAGTGAGTAATTGAGTTACATGTTGTGTTACAAAAAAAGACATCAAGTTTAAGAAGAACGGAAGTACAAGGTCAAAGGAAATTTGTAAGGTTTAAAGTTGCAAATGATTCATATTTGCATCAAAGTTTAATCACGATGAACCTTTCAAAGATAAAGACAATAGGCCTTGACCATTGTTGTGGCAAACATAGATAGAACAAGACTATTGACTCTGGAGTTTTAGCTAAGAAGTATGTTGAAGAATTTTAGAATAAATCCAAGTTGGGGAGTAAAAGAATTCCAAACTTAAGTGATGAAGCCTCATAATTGTACTATTACTCGAACCCACGCTTATATGACAAAGACGAAGACATTAGATCTAATTGCAGGAACTAAAGAAGAGAAGTTTGATATGTTATGGGATTACTGTGCTTAGCTAAGGAGGAGTAATCTAGAGACTACATGTATTTTGAAGATAGATAAAAATAAAAAAACAATGGTTAATGATAGAAAAAGATTTTTAAGACTTAATATATGTTTTGCAACTTGCTAATACGGTTTTTTAGCAGTATATCGACCTATAATAGCATTCGATGGATGTCATTTGAAAGGACACCAAAAGGGGAGTCAATTATTGACAGCAGTAGGCATTGATGTACAATAACATGTATCCTATTGCATTCGCAATTGTAGAAGGTGAACTAAAGGAAACATGGAAGTGGTTTTTAACTCTTCTTGATGTGGACCTAGGAATATCACTAAAACCTTTTGCATAGACTTTCATTTCTAATAAACAAAAGAGTTTAATTCCATCATTGAGATAATACCAGATGTTGCGCACATATTTTGAGTGAGACATCTACACAACAATTTCAAAACTCAAGGTTTTGGAGGACAATCATTAAAGGATATCCTATGGAAAGCTGCTAGGGCAACTAAAAATCCTGAATTCTCCAAGTATTTGAAAGAGATGAAATAAATAGATTCAAAAGCCCTTGGATGGTTTATTAAGAAACCACCTAGTCACTAGTCAAGGGATTTTTTCTCTTGTTTTCCAAAATGTGATATGTTAATAAACAATTTATGCGAGTCATTTAATAGTGTACTTCTACATGTAAGAGACAAGTATATTTGGACAATGATTGCATAAATTAGGATCTATATGTTGTCCAGACTTCAAAAGAACAGAGATAAAATGATGAAGTATTGGCAGAGAATCTGTCCAAAGATCATGTTGAAACTAGAAAAAATGAATGCTTAAGCAGCTGAATGTATTGCCACTAATCAAAATTACAGAATCTGTCCAAGAAGCCAAACATGGTTTGGCAGAAGATCAAAATTGCCAAAATAGACGTCAAGAATTACCTGCAAGTCACATTCTCTAAACATTTGTGAGCCTCATAATAAACATGTTAATGTTTGTGAGCTCAGCTTGCAACTCACTCAAATTCTTGATGAAGTTGAAGTTGAGAAGAAAAAGTGTCCTGACCCAACCCACCGGGCCATATGGGCACCCACTCTAACACTTAAGTAGGAGAACCCTCATATCCCATTAGTTAAAGCATGCGGAAAATTAACGAAAAACATACATAAATGAAATCATAGAGTTTTTATAAATGAAAACCTTCTTAAACAAATTCGGGTTAAGACTAGTAAAGTAATTAACACCCCCAAGGATCTAGTCTAAATAGACACAAGAGTTACTAAGAATAAAACAAGACATAATAATGAAAAGACACAGCTCCCACCATGCGGAAGGAAAAATAGAAGCTGCTGGAGAATTCTCCGTCTTCACCTAATGGATCATCACCGACCCTGCATCCAAACTATGCCAAAAAGGCATAGCAAGAGTAGTATCAGTACAAACCCCACGTACTGGTAGGCATCATCGGTCAACACAATGAACACTGCATAACTTAAGAAATAAACAAGCAAGAATATGCAATAAACCACTCACTTCTCCAACTTTATCCTCTCTCAAATACCTCAGAGTTACACGAGTACCCTTAATACTAACCACCCCTCATTCATCCTACTTACTAGGTTCTTGATCAAAGCCTAACCATTCTAATACCTAGAAGAGACCACGAATACAACTATAGGCATTCCGACTAAGCACTCCCAAATCCCTTTAAACTTGCCTGAGTAATTACACCACACACCCTACCTCCATTTTTCACCCTTGCAACATACAGACAACCCTTGTTCCTCAACACTAATACTGTTGAACCCTTGGCCCTTCCAATTTCATTCAACAACGATATATATAACGGGTTAAATCAATATAGTAGAACAAACATAAATAGGTCATCATATCATTTACAATTCCGGGGAAACATCATCAAACATCATTTACGAACAACATGCAACATCACCATTACAAGATATACAATCATGTCAAGTCATTGGTTCTCTCATGGAACCCAAACCCAAACCCAAACTGTTAGCATACTGAAACGTGGTACCCGATCCAATGTTTATGCCGGAACGTGGCATCGATGCCATAATTATGTCAGAACATGGCAACCGATCCAAGTTAGTGTATCGGAATGCGACACCCGATCCATTGAACAAGCCACAATCACAATCACAAGTGCATTCTCCATTTCATACAATAAAGTCATGATTTATGGCATACCTCGTTCAATTTTTCTCATATATGATTAGTGTGATTCATCATGCAACCTTCCCACACATACACACATTATAAGGAAACAAGTACAACCATATATTACAGATCCATGAATCACGACAATCACAACGAAGTGTTCATCGACATATATCCCTTAACTATAATTCGATCATACTTAGCCCTAGTTCATCATCTTTAGTTTTTTCCTATGATTCAATCATCTTATGTTCGGCGCACAAAGGCCTACACATGATCCCTGCCATTGATTATCATTATACTATGTAGTGGAAACAGATTTATGACTACTTAATTAATAAATACTAGCCTACCTAGGTGCCACACAGCTGCATAGAGTTTTGGTCTTTGATTCTTGTTTCTAGAACTCGTGACGGTGATCTTAACCATAAATTCGCAATCCACCGACCTCCATATGCTAGAAATCTCTCTCTCCATCTTTACCAAGCTTGGTGCAGCTTTTTGGGGGTTTCTAGGGTGCTTTACGTCTAAATTAGGTATTTTAGGAAGAATGAGGAATTAAAATTTTGCGTTATTTACATTTTGCCTTGCCTATACCGCTCTGGTGCCAGCATACCCCGTCGTGGTGCCGCTACCCTAGTGGCATCTGACCCCTCCGTAGGGATAGTGGCCCAGTAATTTCCCGAATATTTATTTTCCTAAATAACGACGGTGCGGGTCGTTACAATAGATACCAATTTACCCCTTGTTCGTCCCCGAACGACTAGCGAATGGGTCATTATGCACTCTACCCCAAAGTCTATTCGACTAGTAATTCGATCAATTACGAAATCACAAACGAAAAGGGCTTTTCAAACCTGATTCGCAAAAGGTTCTATACCTAACAAGAACGGTTGGGGACATGACGCAACACCCGGAAAGAATTTCGTCCTAATTTACACAACCTAACCCCGCCAGGGCGGCATCCCTTCCCGTTGAGGCAGGGCCGCTATGGCATGGACACCCCACTGTAACGGAGAATAGTAAAACAATACATACGACGGAAAAATGATTTTTTCCCTGTTTCTTCATATTCCTTCGAAACTCTCCCCCAAAATCCTCTCAATTTGCTTGCTTGGAACGTCAAATCGAAGATAAACTTCTCATTTCTTACACTATCTACTTCAGTATTTGATTAAAAACTATTGCATGCTGCTATTTAATCAATTAGAAACGGTTTTTGGGGGGTAGTTTTCGAAAATGGACATAGGTTGCTAGTTTGATAGAAAAATGTAGCATGGGCACGTCCCTTACGTCACCAACATCTCTACAATGTCCTGGGTGTAAGGATTTCATAGAAATACACTTGATAGGCAACAAAATGGGTGGGTGAAGTTGGAGAGTCTCTTGATAGAAATCTTGGATTTGGGTACTATTTAGGGGTTATTTTGCTGAAATAATTGCATATTTGGGTTCTACGGTAGTTAATATACTCTGATCTGCTGAAATTCTAACAAAAATGGGGATTTTGGAATGAAGAGGCGCCATGATCACGCCTGGTATTAGTCTTAGATGAAGGCCGCTTTGGCGACCTTCATCCCGCTGTGGCGGCCTTCATTATCCTGTTATGGCGGGATTTGGGCCACTGTGATGGGATATCGAGGACTAGTGGCCTGGTCCTCTTAACTCAGAATTTTCTCTCTCCCTTTTCCAACCTTGAACTATCTATTTCTATCATGTTCTAACGTATATTTTTCATAACCTGCAGGAGTATCTAATGGCATGTCTGAATGAGGAAAATTTGACCTTTGTTTGATTTCCCGAAACTGCTAGTCGAGAAAGATTTCATGACTTCCGAAACAACAAGTTTTTCTGTGAGAGGGGCTTTATTTTACGCAGGTTGGAGGAGAAAGAGCCTACCTTATATGCTCTTCTGATGGATTTTGGGTGGGCTCCACTGATCGAGGCTCTCCCTGCCGCACATGCTGATTGGGTACGGGAGTTTTATGTTATCCTACCCACCATCCGCTGGGATGACCCTCACCCCATCATCCGCATATGGGGGGTCGACATCTCCCTGAATGACACCACCATTAATGAAGCACTTGAGGTGCCGGAGGTCTCGAATACTGGGAACGAGGCCAAGCTGAGCGAGGTGGATCAGGGTAGGCTGAGGGATACGCTAATCGAGCCTGTGCACCGGGATCAGGTCTATTGGCCTACTGCTGAGTGGATTACTAGTGTGGATTGGTCTCCGGATACTAAGAGGTGGATATACTTGGTGACTAGGAGGATCCGCCCATCCGGCAACCGCACCGATGTGACCTTTCATTTGGCCTTGGTGGTTGTGTGCACTATACAGGGCATCAAGTTAAATGTGGAGGCGCAAATCATCTCATAGTGAAAGAACTTCTATCGGGGTAACAAGAAGGCCTTCTTCTTGCCCAGACTGATCACTGCGCTGTGCATAAAGGCGGGGGTGCCGCTACTAGATATTGATGAGGTACTTCCTATGGATCCCCCCCCCCCCTTTCACCCTCTTTTTGTTAGACATGGCTCTACTCCTCTGAGTAAATAGAGGAGGACGAACAGGGCCAGGAGCAATCCACTTTCAGCAGCACAGTTAGAGGAGGACTTGGCAGTTGTCTGAAAGAGGATGGGGCACCCTATCACTGTCACCACTCAGATTCACCCCAGCGCATGCCCTAGAGCTTGAGATGCTCCGTCACGAGCTGCGCTAGAAGAGGATGAAGGGTCTGGCGAGGGACCGTCTACTGGTTCTAATATGAAAGGCGTTGGAAATCATGTTTACTTGCATCACCCCAGGTAGGAGATTCCTATAGTGGATAAGGGAGATTTCCATCAATTCTCTTTTATGGAGGAGGCCATGACAGGCTTGGTGCCCCCGGAGGATCTAGATTCTGACACTAACACTTCTTAGTCCCAGGGTTCTTGATTGTTTCTTTGCCCCTTTTTGGGATTGTACTTTTTGGACAGAACTTTGTTTTTATCTTTTCGCCATTCTTATGTTTTGTAAGCACATGGATTCTAGTTTTTGCTGCCTGATGTAGCCGATATTTAAATATTAAAGTTATGGCTTCCTGTTCTATTGCTGAGCACTGATTGACTTGCAGGGGTTAGTTCGGATATCATTCGGGGTCAAAATTTGTGACTAGGAAAACAGGGGAGATAGGGCTGAGATTCTGTCTTGCCCTATCCCGCTCTAGCAGGAGGAATCCCGCACTGGTGGCCTCGCCTTGGCGGGAAAAGTCCCGCCCCAGCGGCCAAAACGGAAATAAAACCCCTGCCAACAATTTTTCAGGGGTTCTTTTCTTTTCTAAATTCCTCAAAGGTTCCCAACTTTAGTTAGCAATTTTAGAATAATCCTCATAACTAGGATAATCATTGTCTACCCAACTCAATCCCACATACACGAACCAATTCACTCTTGTTATTTCAGCACCACAACCCACACATCCCCAGGATACACCCAGACACTCACACGGTTATTACACAAGCAAAAAACACGTTCAACTCTTCCTTACAAATCACTTCATCATAGTCTAGGAATTACAACTTCATATTCGCAGTTAATTCAGACAACAAGAAGCACACATTCAAAGTTTCCAAGATACAACTCACAGTCAAGTCGAAATTATTAGTTAGTTCGCTCCATGGATGACCATTTCTGGTCATTCATTCAATTACGCAACCCTTAGGTCCAGATACCAATTGGAACCTTCTCAGTTCCAATTTACCTTGCTTGTGTTCCTTCAATTGTGACCACGACATCCGGTTTACTTTGTTGAGATACCAATTGGAATCGGGAGATACCAATTGGACTCAAACCATACCACAAGCGACACTTGCACGAAATGAGAGAAAAAAAGTGGAATAACTTCCTAGAATGCTTCCTAGCCTCCTGACGAATAGATATGGACGTCAACACACCAATCCGCAGGAGTCTAGTCCACATTTTGCTCTTGTACTGGGAGACCGGTAACCTGAGCTCTGATACCAATTTGCCACGACCCAACCCACTAGGCCGTGCGGGCACACCCACTCTAACACCTAAGTAGGAGAAACCTCATATGACATTATTTAAAACATGTTGAAAATTAACAAAAAACAGAGATAAATGAAATCATATAGTTTTTATAAATGAAAACCTTCTTAAACAAATTCCGGTTAAGACTTGTAAAGTAATTAACACCCCTATGGATCTAGTCTAAACAAGTACAAGAGCTACTAAGAATACAACAAGACATAATAATGAAAAGACGCAGTTACTACCATGCGGAAGGAAAAATAGAAGTTGCTAAAGAATTCTTCATCTTCACCTAATGGAACATCACCGACCCTGCATTCAGACTATGCCAAAAAGGCATCGCAAGAGTAGTATTAGTACAAACCACACATACTGGTAGGCACCATTGGTTAACCCTATGCCCACCGCATAACATAAGAAATTAACTAGAAAGAATATACAATAAACCACTTGTTTCTTTACCTTTATCCTCTCTCTAATACCTCAGAGTTACACTAGTAACCTTACTACTAACCACCCCTCATGCATCCTACTTACTAGGTTCTTGATCAAAGCCTAACCATTCTAATACCTAGAAGAGACCACGAATACAACAATAAGCATTTCGACTAACTACTCTCGCATCCCCTTAAGTTTCCCTGAGTAATTTCACAATGCACCTTACCTCCATTTTTCACCCTTGCAACATACGGAAAACCCTTGTTCCTCAACACTAATACTCTTGAACCCTTGGCCCTTCCAGTTTCATTCAACAACGATACATATATAACGAGTTAAATCAACATAGTAGAACAAACATAAATAGGTCCTCATATCATTTACACTTTTGGGGAAACAACATCAAATATCATTTACGAACAACGTGCAACTTCACCATTACAAGATATACAATCATGTCAAGTTATTGGTTCTCTCATGGAACCCAAACCCAAATTGTTAGCATACCGAAACATGGTACTCGATCCAATGTTTATGACGGAACGTGGCAACCAATCCCATATATATGTCGGAACGTGGCAACCGATCCAAGTTAGTGTGTCGGAATGCGACACCTGATCCATTCAACAAGCCATAATCAAAATAACAAGTACATTCTCAATTTCATACAATCAAGTCATGATTTATGGCATACCTCGTTCAATTATTCTCATATATGATTAGTGTGATTCATCATGCAACCTTCCCATACATACACGCATTATAAGGAAACAAGTACAACCATATTTCACACATCCATGAATCACGACCATCACAAAGAAGTGTCAGTCGACATATATCCCTTAACCATAATTCTATCATACTTAGCCCTAGTTCATCATCTTTAGCTTCTTCCTATGATTCAATCATCTTACGTTAGATGCACGAAAGCCTACGCATGATCCCTACCATTGATTATCATTATACTATGTAGTGGGCACAAATTTATGGGTACTCAATTAATAAAACCTAGCCTACCTGGACGCCATGCATCTGCATGGAGTTTTGGTCTTCTATTCTTGTTTCTGGAACTCGTGATGGTGATCTTCACTAGAAATCTGCAATCCATCGACCTCCTTCCGCTAGAAATCTCTCTCTCCATCTTTCCCAAGCTTGGAGCAGCTTTTTAGGGGTTTCTAGGGTGGCCTACGTCTAAATTAGGTATTTTAGGAAGAAGGAGGAATTAATATTTCACATTATTTACATTATGTCTCGCGTATCACGCTTTGATGCTACCTTACCCCGTCATGGTGCCGCCGCCCTAGCGGCATTTGGCCCGCCCTGGCGGGACAGTGGCTTAGTAATTTTCCAAATTTTTGTTTTCTTAAATAACTACGGTTCGGGTCGTTACAATAAGAGTGAAACATTTGACCAAATATTGGGGGGAAGCCCCTATAGGTGATGACTCCTGCAAGAATAGTAATTATTCATCTTTCTTAGCTGAGAATGTTATGGATGCTACAAATTATCCTCATAACCATACTTTTGGTTTTGATCATCATGGGTTCTTTTAATTCTTTTTTCCTCATCTTTTGGTTAAATTAATCTAGCCATAATTTGCTTTGTTGTGTTATTTAATATACTAATCATGGACACGTGCGTTGCATGTGTGAGCCATGCTAAGTTGTCTCATTCTCTCGAGTGACATTTGTAAAATAGTCTCGTCAAGAGTGCGTGCAATATTATTGATGTAGTAGAAGTAAATGTTGTGTTAAATAGTCGCATGAGGAGTGCATGAGGTATTATTGATCTCGTTAAGGGATAAAGATTTAATTGATGCATTTAATAATATGTAGGATATTTATGTGGTAAATTATGAACGATAGAATCAACTTAATATGAAGTAGCATATATGAAGCATGAAAGTACTATAAATTATGAATAATAATAATATTAAAACATTAGAATGCAATACAATATCAACAAACAAGAAAGTTAAACATTAAACCATAAAGAAACAATATAAGAGACTATAAAATAGAGCATGTAGTGTCTCTCTTCTTCCTTTTTCTAATGTTTTAGTGTGTACAATATTGGGTTAAATGTCACTATAGGTTTGAGAGGATTAGGCACTTAAATAATTATCCTGAATATGACATGAACGTATTGAGGAGTGTGGGTCGATGAAGAATCAATTATGTTTGCATAGGTGTGTTTGTGTCTTCTAAACCTGAGATTTGTAGCAATGTAATGTTGTTAGGTATGTACGAATTGTAAAAAGTTCTTTATTTATATTACAATGGACATATATGTATATGTGGTTATCATACCTAAAACCTCCTTATAGACGATGTTCTTTGTGTGTGTTCCATTTTGGTGTTTCGGTTGCTCTGTTTGGACAAGTACTTTTGTCATGGACATAGATATCCCTCTTGAGAGTGCCACGTACAATTGACCATGTGAGAAAACATGTTGAGTCAAATACAAACCAACATTTGGAATTGTTTGACCCTGCGCTTTATTTATAGTCATTGCAAAGCAAAGCCGTACTGGAAACTACTTTCGAATGAATTTAAATGGATAGCCTTCATTTTCTGGTGGTGACAGTTGAATTCTGGGAAGAAACACATGGTTCGTTGCATCATGACAATTTGATATTTTGGTATGTAAGACATTATGTGCAAAGCCTCGGCATATCATTCGGGTTCCATTGCATAAGCCATTTGAAGAGTCTAAATTCCTTAGTAGCATGCTGGGTGAATTTTCCTTTAATTCTAACCTGCATTTAATAAGATATGTCAAAATATATGCATATTGATTTTTGTTAGCTCCTGTTCATGATTCTAATTCGTAATGTATTTTTTCTATACCTATGTGGCGGGAGACCATTTGGTGTTAAAGTATTTAGATATTCTTCATGGTAATAGTTGTTTGTGTCATCTTCTGCTTAGTCAAAGCTATTGAATGTCTTTCTTTCACCTAGGAACAGGGATATTAACTTGTCATTAAGATTGTCCACATGGTCATTTCTGCTTGCTAAGATCGCTCGTTCGCTAACATATTTTGCGCGAGCATCATTTTTGTGTAGGTTTGGAAATATTTCTTTTATTATGTATTCTTCTAGAATTCCATCCCTACAATGATTGGCATTCAATTGTTCTGGAAGATGGATTAAATTATCGCCTAATGTTGGTTCATCTCCGTTACCCAAACGAAGCAATAATTCACAAAATGTTGGATCTGTTCTTGCTCTCATATTTCTCCTAAATTGAATCTTCTCCATGAAAGGACATAGAGAAGATTTCACCAAGCTTTCATTTACAATTTATGCTCTAGTTGATTTTGGAACTACTGCTAGTACCTGCCGAAAATCTCCTCCAAAAACCATGAAGTTTCCACCAAACGGTTTATTGATGTCCATTATGTCTCTAAAGCTCCTATCGACTTTTTCTATTGTTTGTCGCTTGGACATTGGCGCTTCATCCCATATAATCACTTTTGATTTTCTAATCAATTTGGCAGGACCACTTTGCTTTGATATGTTTCTCATAGTTGACTCATTTATTTGCTGGGGGATCTCAAACCGTGAGTGTGTTGTACGTCCTCCAGGAAAAATTGAAGCTGCTACGCCACTGGTTGTTGTAGCCAAAGCTATCATACTTCTTGATCTAACATTGACAAGCAATTCACGGTATAGGTATGTTTTCCAAGTTCCCCCTGGTCCATCCACAAAGAATATTCCAGTTGCTCCACTATCGATTGTTTGCACTATTTTTGTAAAAGTGTGCTCTTATTCTGGAGTCAATTGTGACTGTGCATCAAAATTTTCTAGAGGTACTTTCACGGACATTTCTTCATTTATTTCTCTACATTTTGATGTACCAACTTTGAGTAAATTGTGATCTAGTTGAGGAAGGTCATATATGTCTATGCTTTTCCCCATACTTTCCAAATATTGATTAATACTATTTAGGGTACACTATAGCATAGTATTGTGTGAGTTTCCATATAGCTTGCTAAAGTCCTCCGACATATGTTCATAATAAGTATCCCAGAGTTTTGTTATATCCGTTGGGTTACAGTGAACCAAAATTGTAGCAAACAAACTTCGGAGAGCTGATGACACTTTAAAGATAACAACCTCTCCTAAACATTCTGAAATGTTGTTGTCGGACTCGAGTAACCCTCTTTCTTTGGCCACTTCTTTGAAGGTCTCACATTTCTTGCCGTTGACAGTGAGTAAGTCATTGAATGACAATTGTCCTCTTACATGGTTTAGTAATAATCGCTCATAATACCTTTCTCCTTCTTGAGGATTAGCTGTAAAATTTAATGAATGTTTAGTAATAAGTTTAACAATTATCGATGTGTATGAAGTTATAGTGTACTACATCTTACTTACCAATTGCAATGCAACCAACAATAGATCTTGTTTTCCTTTTTGTCCTAGTCTTTACCTTGGGATTCCAAACAATACTTAGGTAATTCTCTATAAATGTATGCTTGTGCTTCAAAGTAAATTGAGCACATTCTGAAGTACTCGGTCAACATTGTTTGCTTGACACCATCCCAGGCAATGATATTTTGTAAATTTTGGTTTTTACAGTAAAATACAGTAAACTCGTTTATAGTTAGTATTTGTGTTGTGACCATTATATTTATTATTTAAAATAAATAGTGTTTTGTTATGCATAAATATGTGTACCTGAATGTTTTCCTAGCAGACGTAGTTGAAGGTTGATGACTGGAGGTTGCATTTCACTCAAGTTGAATTCATATATTCTATATAGCACTTTAGGCGGTGAAACCCACCGAGCATCTTGGAAAGTTTGAATCTCATCAATAAGTTTTTCACCATCATCAGACTCAACAAAAACGGCATACCGATCATGACCTTTATATATGAACTTGTATAGATATTTTATTGCTTTGACTCATGAATAGACCTCAACATTAATGTGGCAATTATATCTTGTAAGCAGATAAGGGCTATAAGGTAGAACCCATTGATTAGTCATATTCATTCCCCGAACACTCTCTATCCTTCCATCCCTTCTTCTTTTATAAATTGGATATCCATCCTTTGCTTTAATTGATTTGTTATTCTATGGACTATGATAATGATATTTTCATTGTCCATTTTGCATGCACGTGTTTGTTGGCCTCTTGTTTCCACCTAGTCCATGCATGTCATGCCCCGAGACTACCCCCAGAACGTGGACACGGGACCTAGGTTCACGAGTGACCCCAAGCTAACCCTGCTGGCATAATCATAAGCATACTAAACATAAACTGAGCAATAACACTGCGCTAAAGCTAAATTATGCGAAAGTCTGAAATGATGGGGAATACCTTTATCTGAATATATGAAAACTATGAGTTTAAGTACAAATGAGAAATAAAACTCCAAGACTAAAGATGAAACTAACTATGACTGAAATAGTCTCTGCTGACTAGAAATGCTGGGACATGCCCTAACTAGATCTAGAAAAACTGAAACTAAAAATAAAAATAGGAAAGATAAATATGTCTCTAGTCCTGGAAGAATGAGGACTCACCACTGATGTTGTTGAACTGAATATATGGAACCGATCTATGCGTGTTCTGCGAGCTGAGAACCTGAACCTACATCACGAGAAGATGTAGTGCAGAGTATGTGTCAGTACTTGAAAGGTACTGAGCATGTAGTATAGAGTAAAACTGAATAATAACATAACTGAACAAGCAATAAGCAATGATATAATCTGAACATGATAAAGATACTGGAAATACTGAACATGGCTAAAATGAATGCAATGACCAAGTTTATAACATGCTGAGACTGAATAATGAACTATACTGATAACATGGTCAATGCAATAGAATCTGACTGGACTGTGGGAGCTACTAATAACCGACATAAAATCACATAAGCTAAATGTAGAGTCTGATTTATAGCCCCATCGAGAGGACCCAATATATCCTGCCAGAGGTATAGAGGCATGCAGGCGTGATCACTAAAATGATGCACACAGAGGGGACTTATAACCTATGGGGCACGTAATTATGGGACTTAAGGGTGACTGACCCTAGTGAACTAGATATTAAGCTTCTCGAATTGATTATATAATTAATAATTTATGACTGGATTTCTATAATACAGGATAGCTCAAGACTGACATGCTTTCTGAAATGCAACATTAATATGTTGATAATGAAACATTCAAATCTGAAGCATTTATATCTGAAATATCTTACCTAGCATGTGTAATTCATGAACTAAACGAACAACATAACTAGGGTTCTTAATTTATGAAAGAATCTACACAAAACGATATTAATATCATGATAATCTGATTAGGAACAATAAAGTAACTAATTCATAATATTGTGCTGAAATTCTAGACACCCTAGGTCTAGATAATATCAAGGGAATCATGAATCTGACTAAATTCTAAGGACCTAACGGGTTAAAGGAAGCCACTAGTGAAATCCCACATACCTGGTGACGAATTCCACGAAGAAATCTTTCGATTTCGGGGCTGGAATTGATGAAACCTTGTTGCATTCTTAAACTAGGGTTCTTGACCTCTTTCTCCTCTTACGCTGTAGTTTTTCTAAGTTTTGATGAATGATCTGACTTAGGTAAGTTCTAGTTATGTTTCAATGCTAAAACTGATCAAAACCACGTAGTTTAGGTGCCCAATGAATAGGGAAAAGACCGAAATACCCCTGACTTAACTGTTGCCGGGGTCACCAACAGATGGGACCGACGGACCGTCGATCAACTGACGGTCTGTGCTAGTCAACCGTCAATCGGGACTGAAGCTGGATTTAGTGCGTCTGATCCACGAACACGAACCACGGTTCACGACTTGACCTACGGTCTGTGGTTCCGGCTGTGGGTCAACACTTTGAGGGATTTTGGGCTGAGTTTGGGGAAGGGTTGCAGATGTGAACCACGGACCACCAGCATGGGCCGTGGGTCACCCTACGGTCCGTGGGTGGCAACCTTTCACACCTGCAACTTCTGGAAATCTGCATTGAGGTCTGTTTTCGGATACACGGTGTTACATTATCTCCTCCCTGGAACATTCGTCTTCGAATGAAGACTGAACTAGCTAAAATAGAGGGAGAGAGCTGCACCCCTACCACTAAACACTGAAAACTGATTTCTGACTCAACTAAGTTCCAAGAATATACAAATGTGCTTAAAATGCAAGTATAAATTGAAAGAACATAATACTAAGACTAAATTTATGCATGAATGACTGAAATACTGCAGAGGAACTAGCACCTCAGGCTGGAATGGAATCGGAAGGAAAAAGGTGAGGATACTTGGCCTTCATGGCTGCTTCTGCTTCCGAAGTAGCTGCCTCTACACACTGACTCCTCCACAAAACCTTGACTAAAGCGAGTGCTTTGTTTCTCAACCTTCGAACCTGACGATTAAGAATTTCAACTGGTACCTCTTCGTAACTAAGACTATCCTTCACAACCACACTTTCTGAAGGCACAATAGACGCTGGATGACCCACACACTTCTTCAACAACGAAATGTGAAAAACTGGATGTACTGCTACTAGTTCTGTCGGCAACTCTAACTAATAAGCCACTTTACCAACCCTTTCCAAGGTCTTGTAAGGGCCTACATATCTACGACTGAGCTTCCCTTTCTTGCCAAATCTCATCACCCCTTTCATAGTGCAACACTTTCAGGAAAACCCAATCATCAACTTAGAACTCTAGTTCCCTTCTCCTTACTTCTGCATAGGATTTCTAGCGATTCCGGGCTGTCTTAAGTCTATCTCTAATGAGTTGCACTTTATCCATAGCATCATGAATTGAATCTGGTCCTAGCAAGGCTGCTTCACCTAATTTAAACCAACCAACTAGAGATCTACATATACGCCCATACAATGCCTCATAAGGGGTCATTTGAATGTTGGAATGGTAACTATAATTATAGGCGAACTCTATAAAAGGAGAAGTCGATCACACAAGCTCTCAACATGTCCTCTAAGGTTTGAATGGTACGCTCTGCCTGAACATCCATCTGCAGATGAAATGTTGTGCTAAGGTTAACCTTAGTACCAACACATTCTGAAATGACTTCCAAATATTAGAGGTAAACTGAGGACCTCTATCTGAGATGATAGTCAAAGGAACCCCGTGCAACCTAACTATCTCATTAATGTAAAGCTTGGCGTAGTCCTTCACCGAATTTGTAGTCTTAACCGCCAAAAAGCACGCAGACTTAGTAACTCTATCAACAATAACCCAAATATTGTCATGTTGTATGCGAGTGCGAGGTAAACCTGTGATGAAATCCATGTTGATCACTTCCCACTTCCAAGTAGGAATATTAATCTCTTGAGTCATACCACCTGGTTTTTGTTGTTCTACCTTTTTCATACCATTTCACCAAAGACTACCCACAGATCACGGTACATCTTAGTGGCGCTTGGATGAATATAGTATCTGGAGTTATGGGCTTCTGCAAGAATCTGCTCTCTCAACTCACCCACCTTAGGAACACATAATCAACCCTAATAGCAAAGCACACCATCTCCCCCTTGGGAGAAAACCTCATCTCTCTGTTGATCGACTGCACCCTTTTGTTGAAGCAATATGGGATCACTGTCTTGTTTTTCCAATATGGGATCACTGTCTAGTTTTTCCTTAACCTCCACTACCAGTGAAGACTCTGACCCATTCTGAACTGTTACACCACCATCTGATATGATCATAAGACGAACGCCTAAGCGAACAAGCCTGTGAACATCCTTTGCTAGCTCCTTTCTTTCTTCCTCTACATGTGCTACACTACCTATAGAAAGTCTGTTAAGAGCATCTGCTACTACTTTGGCCTTACCAGGATGGTAATGTATACTCATATCATAATCCTTGAGGAACTCAAGCCATCTTCTCTGGCGAAGATTCAACTCTTTCTGGGTGAACACATACTGAAGGATCTTATGGTCTGTGAACACCATACAAATAGTGTCTCCAAATCTTAAGTGCAAACACTACTGCTGCTAGCTTGAGGTCATGAGTTGGATAGTTCTTCTCATGAACCTTAAGTTGTCTAGAAGCATAAGTTATAACCTTACCTTGCTGCATCAACACACAACCTAGGCCGACTCTGGACGCATCACAATAGATCACATAACCGTCTGAACCCTTTGGTAGAGTCAAAACAGAAGCTGTAGTAAACCTAGTAATTTTCAGTTTTGTGAAGCTTTTCTAACATTCATCTGACCACTGATACTTGACCTTTTTCTTAGTCAACTTAATCAATGGAGAGGTTATGGACGAAAATCCGTCCACAAACCTTCTGTAATAACCCACTAGACACAAGAAACTTCTGATATCTGTAGGAGAGGTAGGTCTGGGCCATTGTCTCACCGCTTCTATTTTCTGAAAATCCACTGGGATCCCTTCGCTAGACACAATATGCCAAAAGAAAGAGACTAACTGCAACCAAAACTCACATTTACTAAACATAGCGAATAATTGGTGATCTTTGAGAGTTTGTAGAACTACCCTCAAATGATTTGCATGTTCTTCCTCATTCCTTCAGTAAATAAGGATATCATCAATAAAGACGATAATGAGCAAGTCCAAATACTGGTTGAACACTCTGTTCATCAAGTCCATGAAAGTTGCAGGAGCATTGGTTAGTCCAAATGAAATAACTACAAATTCATAATGACCATACCGATTTCTATAGGCTGTCTTCGAAATGTCACTATCTCTGACTCTGAGCTGATGATAACCAGATCTGAGGTCTATATTTGAGAAATCATTAGCACCCTAAAGTTGGTCAAACAAGTCATCAATCCTGGAGATAGGATACTTATTCTTGATTGTGACTTTGTTCAACTATCTATAATCAATGCACATACTGAGAGAACCATCTTTCTTCTTTACAAACAACACTAGTGCACCCCATGGGGAAATACTAGGTCCGATGAATCCCTTATCTAGAAGGTCTTTCAACTGCTCTTTCAATTCTTTAAGCTCTACTGGAGTCATTCTGTAAGGAGGAATAGAAATAGGGTGGGTATCTAGAAGGAGATCAATTTCTAAGTCGATTTCCCTTTTAGGAGGAACTCCGGGAAGATCTTCTGGAAACACTTCTGGGAACTCATTAACAACTGGAACTGACTCAAGAGTTGGGGTTTTGGAGCTTGAATCCTTAACCCAAACTAGATGATAGAGATAACCCTTAGAAATCATTTTTTTGGCCTTAAGGTAAAAAATCAATCGACACATCGTCGCTAAACTACTACTCTTCCATTCTAAGATTGGTTTTTCTGGAAACTGAAAATGAACAATCCTAGTTCTACAATCGACTGAGGCATAATTTGAATGTAACCCATCCATGCCTAGAATTATATCCAAGTCTACCATTTCTAACTCTACAAGATCTATTGAGGTGACTTTCTGGGAGACTGTGACATGGTAATTTTTGCATACCCGTCAAGCAATAACTGGGTCCCCGACTGGAGTAGAGACTGAGAAGGGTTCTGAGAGAATTTCTGTACTAACATCGAATTTGACTGCTATATAAGGAGTTACAAAAGACAAAGTATCCCCTAGATCTAACAGTGCATAAACATAAAGGTCAAAGACTCGTAACGTACCAGTGACAACATTAGAAGAATCTTCCTGATCTTGGCGAGCCTGGAGAGCATACAACCTGTTTTGGAGCTGACCGCCACCTGTACCAGATGAGTTACCCTGCTGAGTCGATCGACATTCTGGTGCTGCTAAATTTGTAGATTAACATCTACCATTATTACCTCTTTGACCCTGTTTAGAAGGACAATCCTTCAACCTGTGACCAGACTGACCACACCTAAAGCATCCTTCCTTTCTTGCAAGACACTCGCTCGGATGGTTCTTACCATACTTTGGACAAGTTGGGTAGGTTCTGGTGCCTGAAACACTCCCCTGAGACTTAGTGCCTGATGCCCTACCTTTCTGATCATTTCAAAATATGGAGGATGGAACACTAGCCAATGAAAGTGCTGGAGTTGAAGAATTTTGCTGAAATTGCGAGTGATTTTCACTTCCCGATTTCTGTTGAGAATAGTCATAGTTGCATGTCTTATCTTTCTTACTCTCCGTAACATGTTCCCTAAGCTTATCACCCTCAACTTGCTGAGCATGAGTCATGAGCCTAGAGAAGTTCATATCTTCAAGCAACATAGCATTCCTACACTCTATTTTCACAAGATCAGATACCCCATACATGAACTTTTTCATTTGAGCCCTGGAGTTAGAAACCATGTGAGGAACATACCTGGAGAGTTGGGTGAACTTGAGCCCATACTCTTGGACTGTCATTGAACCCTGCCTCAAATTCATAAACTCCTGAGCTTTTGCCTCCCTCAACTCTCTTAGGAAAAACTTGTCTAGAAAGGCCTCACTAAAGCAATCCTAAGTGATGGGGGATGCATCTGTACCCGTTTTCTCCTTCCACTGAGTATACCAGATATGAGCTACATCCTTATGCTGGTAAGATGCCAACTCAACCTGTTCATTTCCATTTACCTATATCACTCCAAAGATCTTCTTCACCTCATCAATAAAGCTTTGGGGATCCTCACCAATCTGCGATCCTAAGAACTCAGGCGGATTCATCAAAATGAAATCACGAACTCTAGCTACAGCTGACCCAGCATTAGCATTTGCTGAAACTGGAACCTGCTGATTGTTCTGGTTTGTCACACTCTGAGCCAACAACTAGATAACGTTCCAAAATTCAGCATTGGAAACTTCCTGATCTGGGACTTGAGGATTTACGTTTGCATTCCTGGCATTCACATTCCTTCCATAAGCTCTATGAGGCAGCATGATCTGAAAGCGCATAACGAAGGATTAGCATGAGGAATTAGATCATACCTTACGCACGATAAGAGTAACAGAGAAATTAAAGTTTTTTTCCTAAAACACTTCGTAGCCTCCTTCTCTTTAGATGTGGTGCACTTCACACCCATGAAAAGGACTCTACTTAGTGCGGCTTTTCAGACATCCTCGGACACTTAAACCTAATGCTCTGATTCCAAAATTGTCATGCCCCGAGGCTACCCCCTCGATGCAGACACGGGATCTAGGATCACGAGTGACCCCAAGCTAACACTTCTGGCATAATCATAAGCATACTAAAGATAAACTGAGCAATAAAACTGTGCGGAGGCTAAATCATATGAAAGTCTGAAATGATCGGGAATACCCATATACTCTCTGAATATATGAAAACTGTAAGTTTGAGTACAAATGAAAAATCAAATTCCAAGACTAAAGCTAAAACTAACTATGCCTAAAATAAAGCCTCTACTGACTAGAAATGATGGGTCATTCCTCAACTTGATCTAGCAAAACTAAAACTAAAACTAAAAGCAGGAAACATAAACATGTCTCTACTCGTCGAATAATGAGGACTCACTAATGATGATGTTGAACTGAAGATCGGAAACCGATCTATGCGTGATCTGGGAGCTGAGAACCTGAACCTTCATCACGAGAAGATGTAGTGCAGAGTATGCGTAAGTACTTGAAAGCACTGAGCATGCATCATAGAGTAAAATTGAATAATAACATAACTGAACAAGCAAATAAGCAATGATATAATCTAAACATGATAAGGATACAAGAAATACTGAACATGGCTAAACTGAGTGCAATGACCAAGTTTATAGAAGCAATAAAATCAAATGTATACTAATAACCTGGTCAATGCAATAAAATCTGACTGGACTGTGGGAGCTACTAATAACCAACATAAAACCACATGAGCTAAATGTGGAGTCCTATGTATACGCCCCATCGAGAGGACCCAATATACCCTGCTAGAGGTATAGAAGCATGCTGGAGTGATCACTAACATGATACGCACCGAGGGGACTTACAACCTACGAGGTACGTAGTTTTGGGACTTGAGGGTGACTGACCCTAGTCCACTCGGTATTATGCTTCTCCCAATTGATTATGTTATTAATAATTTATGACTGAATTTATGTAATACTGGATAGGTCAAAACTGACATGCTAAGTGAAATGCAACATTAACATGCTGATAATGAAACATTCAAATCTGAGGCATATATATCTGAAATATCTGACCTAGCAAGTGTAATTCATGAACTAAACGAACTACATAGCTAGGGTTCTGAATTTATGAAAGAATCTACACAAAACAATATTAAAATCATGATAATCTGATTAGGAACATTAAAGTAACTAATTCATAATAATCTGCTGAAATTCTAGAAACTCTAGGTCTAGATAATATGAAGGAAATCAAGAATCTAACTGAATTCTAGGGACCTCATGGATGAAAGGAACCCACTTGTGAAATCCCACATACCTGGTGATGAATTACATGGAGAAATCTTTCGATTTCGGGGCAGGAACTGATGGAACCTTGTTGCGTTCTTGAACTAGGGTTCTTGACCTCTTCCCCCTCTTACGCTCTAGTTTTTCTAAGTTTTGATGAATGATCTGACTTAGGTAAGTTCTAGTTATGTTTCTAGGCTAAAATTTATCAAAAACATGTAGTTTAAGGGTTAAACAATGTACTTTAGGTGCCCAATGAATAGGGAAAAGACCGGAAGACCCCTGACTTAACTGTTGTCGGGTCACCGATGGACGGGACCGACAGACCGTTGATCGACTGACGGTAAGTGCTGGTTAACCGTCAATCCGGACTGAAGCTGGATTTTTGAGGGTCTAATCCACAGACATGGACCACGGTTCGTGACTTGACCTATGGTCCGTGGGTCCGGTCGTGCGTCAACACTTAGAGGGATTTTTGGGCTGAGTCTGGGAAGGGGTTGCAGATATGAACCACAGACCACCGGCATGGGCCGTGGGTCACCCTACGGTCCGTGGGTGGCAACCGTGGGTTGCACCTATAACTTCTGCAAATCTACATTGAGGTTTGTTTTTGGATACGGGGTATTACAATGCATCATATGCCTAAGCACTAATTCATGCAAGATGGTATACTGACATTTATCTAGAATCTCTGCTGAGATAAACCAATCATACTGATCTTCTGATTTTATCTTGGGCCCTTCTTTTAATATAATGAGTAGGTGTATGTGTGGTAGTCCTCGGTTTTTGAATTATACCACGAATACATGAGCAACTACAATTCCAAATATTTCTTTTTAAAAAATTTGGTCTTTTAGATCCTGCAACTTAGCTCTGAATACTCTTGTCACCAAGTCAGGTCTATCTTGAGGAGTCTGTCTGGGGCGCAATTCTCGTTGGATCTCAATCTAGTCAGGAATACACGACATTGTTATGAACAGATCTGGTCGTCCAAAATGTTGTACCAAAGCCATTGCATCCATATATCGTCTTCTCATATCTCGTCCCCCCAATAAAAGATGATGGAAGTAGCTTTCTTTGCCAATTCTCTCTCCTCTGTATTCTCCCACGCAGACACTATCAATGATACCTTGATAAACCTCTCTTCTAAAATTTGATTGTTCATTTCTGAAATATTCTAGCCTTGTTGTTTCCAATTTTATGTACATGTCAACCACAAATTGTTGTAGTAACCTTCCACATAGCAGTAATACTGATCTCTCTGCAAGAAACATTTCCTTTTGTCTCGCGGCGGACATCTATAAGTGTTAGAAATCATATAAAGATTATTTAAATTTTATGTTAGTTACAATATTGCTATAAATGAAAAGTGTATTGTATGATAATTGTAAAGGTGTGTCCTATTCTCTTATTTCTCTTTGTAGTCTGTTATGCATACTATGTATTTGGTATGACTTTAATGTACAAAAGTGTTTATAGAAGAATTTTTCCAAAAATATTTGTATTTTGTACGTGTTGGTTGTAGTATTTGGATACATGTGAATAGTTTACATAATTTTTAAGGCGAGGGAAACTATTGTAATAGCATTTTGTAAATGCATCTCAAAAACTGGCATTTATTGCTTTTTAATTAAAATTTGGCAAGTAAGTGTAATACACCATATAGCTAGAAACAAAACTAATGTAAGCTGATAGTATTCACAAAAGTTTGTGCATACTAAAACCATAAAGATCAGGAGGGGAGCTAATTAATATTTGTTTGTATTTACGTAAATTTGAGTTATGCCACAACTCTTAATTGTAATACATTGTTCGTACTAACCTTTATTGGTAAAACGCTTTTATGACGTGTCATTATTATCGTATATTGTGTATGTATTTTTTTAATTAGTATCTAACTTGTGAAGAGTATGAGTAAATTTGTCTATAAGAGGGTAGAAGCTGATACACTTTACCTTGATCCTCGTTGGATAATATTGCATCAGCTAATACGAATGTTGGAATATCATTGTTTAGAGTTGGGGAGTGGCCGCTTCTTCTATGAGGTTGCCTTTTGTTTTGTTTTCTTATTGGGAGAAGGCACAAGTACCCTCTTAGACTATGACCGAAATCCCAGAGACACACCTTAATTAAACTAAGGTCCTATTACCCCCCTGAACTCATTTTATATATAATATTATACACCTTTTGTCTTATGTGGCACACCTTGTGATTCCACGCAGTTAAGGCGTATGGGATATATTTGGATGCCACGTAAGCCAAAAAGGTGTACAAAATTTTAAAAACAATGAATTATGGGGGGTAATAGAACCTTAGTTTAGTTAAGGTGTATCTCTGGAGTTTGGGTCATAGTATAGGGACGTACTTCTACCTTTTCCCTTTTCTTATTCCTTGATGCCATCCACCTTCATCTTTTGGGAAGAGCAAAGGATATTGAAGAGGGTCATAACAGCCGAAGTAGTGTTTGACACTATGTTTGTACCCTGAATGTTCATGAACAATTATTTTTCGCTCAAAAGGTATATTTTGATTGTTTTCATCTATCCAAAGTGCTACAACTTGATTTACTGTAGATGTGTTGTACACTTGTTGATCCAAATAGACATTTGCAGCAATTCGAAGTTGGAAATTGTGGAAACTTCATTGGTCTTTTAGTTGGTGAAATATTTGCGCATATGAGTTTCCCTCCATTACCTGTTTGATCTTGTTGGCGATTCTGTCTGATAGAATTCCTTCACTCACCTTTGATATCCTGTTGGTCAACTTATTGTCTGTAACAAAGAAATATAGTTGGAAGTAACAGGGATTGTTATCACGTGGTACCAATGATGGTAGATCGTGATAAATTTGACCTTGTGCCCTGAATGTGTACACTCATTTTCTTGCAGAAGCTATTTCCTTATCCAGATTAACACCAAAAGATGTAAAAGCAAAGATGCTATTATATGCACGAATAGTTTTGCGAAACTCTATGGCGTCTTTAGTAGAAGCCACAAACATTTTATATAGTTTTTTCGGAGCTTCAGTGGTTGCCAATTTGATATATCCACGTGCACAACAGAATGTTGGAGGTTCATGTTCAAATCTTTTTGTACCACAATAAATGCATTCTAGGATGGTTTTTAAAACGTGCAAATATGATAAAGATAATTTGTAAGCAATAGCTCCTACATATATAAATATGGTGGGAGATGAATAGGTATTGAATGGTATTGAATGCGCAAGTTATGTAGGATATGAATAGGATTTTTCCAATGTAACTCCATCTTGAGACTCTTTAGATAATGGTCTAAATAGCCAATTTATTTTAGGTTGCTTCTTCAAACGTGGAAGTTCATCTTGTAGATGTGCTATTGTTTGGTTTGCTAATATATATTTTTCCACCTTTCGCAATACGCTTCACAATTCTTTTTTTTCTATGAGAGGAAGAATGTTTTTGTAACGACCCTAAAAATGAACTAGTGAAACTAGAGCCTCACATGTGAGTTTGAGTTGAGAACTTGATGAAATGATGAGAAATGACCGTGACGTCCGGAAACTAGTCATTTGAACTAGTGAGTTGTAAG
>JAJOOR010014019.1:0-37421 GCA_036250505.1 Solanum acaule | reverse complement strand
ACCCATGGGTAGAAAAGCATATAGGTAAATTGTAATTGTTGGGGAAAACTCGTATTTATTGTGCAGGTTGGATTTGAATTTGAAAAATAGGTATTGAGCCGAAAATTCTTGTTCAGTGAGCTTGTCTTAGCTCGCCAAGAAAGATAGGTGAATCACCAAGTAAAACCTATCTCTCCTTCTTGAGCTTATGCACGGTCTTGGGTATTTTCCCATTCGGTGGGCTTGTCTTAGTACACCGAACTAATTTTCACTGAGTGGGAGAGGATATCACCCTTGATGCTTGTGTCTTTCCCTTTTGCAGTTTTAGTTTCGATGGAATTGTCTTAGCCCTCCCAAACCAACTTGGTGAATCACCGAGTTGGCATTGACTTCGACTTATGTGCTTGATCCCTTCAATTTGTGCTACTGTCTAATTTGGCAAGCTAATCGGAGCTCGCCAGTCCTATTAGGCAATATGTCCTCCTGTTAGGTGAGCCTAAAGACTATTTTCAAGTTTGATTCAAAGTGTTTTCGATCTCAACTAAAATTCATAAATCTTGTGCTTTAATGTGTACATTGTAGGTGATGGCGAGAACAAAGGGTAATAATGTGGTCTAGTCTAACACTGAGTCAGATATCGAGTCTTTTCCACCTCCTCCTCAAAAGAAACAAAAGGATCTCTCAACTAATGAGCCTTCTGAGGCCTCAAATACTCAGAAAACCAACCCTCAAACACTTACAAACGGGGGTAAAAAGGAGCAGAAGCATATTGCCAAAAAGTAGGTAAATATCTGTTCAAAGTTGGTGTCACTAATACAAGACCCCAACCCTACTTCACATGTTCTCTCGATTATAGCTCCAATAACTTTGAATAGGCTCAAGGTGGATGTGGAACACACAATTTTGGAGGAACACACACTTTCTACTGATGGGGTTATGAGTGAGAACCCCGAAATATGGAGAACAATCAAATTCCACAGGCTGAAACAGTTCACAAGAGTTAGGCGACCATATAAGCCCAAGTGGGTACAAGAGTTCTATGATGCCTATGAAAAGACATTATTGAAGAAGAAGAAAATGACTTTTTAGAAGACAGTGGATGAAGTAGAAGCCCGAGGAAAGATGGTGCAGTGTCATAGCACTGCGATTAATGAACTACTAGGCACCTCAGACAATCTGATTGACGAATATAAGACCCAGATGGCCATACCTTTGGATCAGTTGAAAGAGTGGCTAACCCTTCTAATATTCGGTGAGTCTGGACCGTCTTGGATGGTTAAAGGTGCCAAAATTGAAAATAAGGACCTAAGTATAGTGGTGAGGTACTAGTTTCGATTTATCAATAGAAATGTGATTTCGTCCCAAAATGAGTCTATACTCAGGCATCCAAAGGTCATGTTAGTGGTTCCATCATTAGGAGGGAGAAAATTAATGTGGGAGAGATAATTGTAGAAGAAATATTACTGCGAGCCGAGCAGACCTCTCTTTCCTTTCCGATGCTCATTACCCAGCTTTGCGAGAAAGCTAGAGTCCCCTTTTGAGTAAAACCAATGTCAGGATCACGCCAGTCTCCTCTAGCGATATTTGTAGGATCAAGGATGAGTTTTTGAGAGATGATGCAGCTCGAAGGAAGCCGCCACCATCAGACTCCATTCTAGTGGTTAACCCTGCCACATTGACAGCGGAGACTAGCACACCGGCTCTTTCTGTGGAGCAGGTTGGTATTCCTACTCCATCGTCTAATGTTGGTTTTTCTGATTCCGCTGCTGCATCTACACCTTCTTTTTCTATATCCACTGCAAGTGTGAGGCCTCTCTATTCTCCTGTTGCTCGTCCTCCCTTGACCCAAGCACATATATTTATTAGATGGGCAATCTTACCCAATCAGCAGATGTTAGAGCTGCCCGAGTTGAGAAAGACTTTATCAAGCTCATCGACCAGGCTATCTAAAATGCCTTGGCTTCTCTAACTAAGCGGGTGGTCAAGTGTGAGAAGACGATTGAGGGCCACAATTTGAGATTTGATGAGTTGACTGCGAGAATAAATGTGTTGGAGAAGACTGAGGGAAGTTCTAGTGGATTGGACACCCTTAAGGCTGAGGTTGCTACTTTGAAGGTTGAGGTGGTTCAGATTCAGTCCATGGACATCTCGACACTTTGGGGCGATGGTTCCCTTTCAAATATTGCTTCCCATGCACCTGAGATGCCTAATGTTGCACCTTCCTCTTTTGTACCTAAGGTCGTTGTAGATGTGGATGCTAAGGATGAAGAGTTAGCTGAGGAGACCGATGAGGAAGGGTTGAGAGATGATGAGCATGGGATTATTGATACCCTAACATAACTGCACAAAATCGATGAAGTCATTATTAAGGCTACCGTAGAGAGGTCTCTCTGAGAGACTTGAGCTTTGGGTCCAATGAAGTCACTTCAAACTCCCCCACACTTCCCATTGGTGAGACGTCCACTAATTCCCAAGCCGAGCCTTCCTTGCCGCCTCCCCTGATCCTATTGTCGAGCATAGATGCCCCACTTGAGGTTTCTCCAGCGGAGTCTCTAGATGAGAGTGATCCACAGGCATAGCATGTCAGGAGGATCATATATCTCATCCTCCCAACATTTTATTTATTTTGCATTGAGGACACTGCTTTTTTATTTTTGGTGGGGGTGAGGGCCTTCGTGCCAATATTCACCTTTTAGCTTGTATTTTGTTTATTTCATATTTTGAAACTTTGTAGTTAATGTTTTGTTTATATTAAAGTGCTTCTAATTTGGGAAAGTGTATCTCTTTACTTCAAATTTTGTTCTCTCTTGATGAATGCAACTCCCCATGAGTCCAAATTGTGAAATGCTTGATGTTTTCATTGATAACAATTTGAGAATCGATTTTGTTCAATATCAATATCTTAAAGAGTATTCATGATGCGCATGATGTGTAGTGTCGGTGTTGCGAGAGTGAAATCGATGTGGTTACACCTTTTGAACGATCCCTTTGAATCTTGTGTTGACTAGTTGCGTTTGGATGTGAGCCTTGCAATGAACATTGCACGTATGCTTTTGATCTTTTCGAGATGTGCTAGATGAGTGTATTTCGAAGTTCCATGTCTGGTGAGTTTTACTTGAAACATGCATGTGGAGTCCTAGAATTTGCCTTATTAGTCAAATTGGTTGAGTCTTGGTGAATGTGGGTGATCTTGGGAGAAAATTCAATGAGGGAGCCAAATTTTCTATAAAGCCTTTTGTGACTACCTTGTGAGGGTGTGAATCCATGCGGACACCAATTGAGCGTAACCTATTTATTGACAACCAAAACAAGCCTCTTGAGCCAAAACTACCTCTACCTTCTCACCAAAATCCCTTTTTGAAGCATTGCGATGTTCGAATAGACAACTTAGGCCAAAATCCTAAGTTGGGGTGTGAATAGGAAGGATGAAGGAGAGCCAAGTGAAGTGCAGAGAAAGAAGAAAGGAAACTCAAATCTGAAAGTTTTACAAAAAAAGGATACCCCTTTTTATAAAAAAATAAAAATAAATTGTGTATGCATTTACCATCAATTTTATGAGAATAGCTTGGGAAAATGAAAATGAAAAAGAGAAGTGAATGAAATAAAAGGGAGTTCCAAATAAATTGAGTGGAAAGTAAAGGTTTGAGTTCTCAAATGAGAAAGAAGGAAAAGAACCTGAGAAGCGGTGATGATGATTACAACAATGCTTTGAAAAGGGTCTAAGTCACTAATCCAAATTGACCATGCCTTAACCATCAACCCAATTACAAGCCTAAAAGACCTTTGAGATATTACATGAACCAAGTTGTTTGATGATTGGAAGATATGGGAAAACCTATAGGACAAAGCTTGTATGTATTTCTCTTTTGAGAGAGTGAGAGTTGCATTGATTCCTATTACCTTTGTTGATTTGCTTTCTAAGAGCATGAAATTATTCTTGATGTGAGGGCACTTGAATGCATTTGTTGAAACATGTTCTTGCATAAGACAAGAAGCTAAAGTGAGCTTGAGCTTGTGTTGAGATTAACTAGTAATCATTTGAAGCTTTTTTATCATGATTTAAAGTAACATGCTATTGAGAGTAGTATTGCCGTGGCGCTTGCATGTTAACTATCATTTAGTACTGTTGTAGACAACCTTATTGAGCTTATTGTGTTCTTGGTTTACTTGAGGACAACCAAAAGTTTAAGTTAGGTGTGTTGATAAGTGGTAGATTTGCACTTATTTAAGGTAAATTTAGCTCAATAATTGGTTTCCTCAATGCCTAACTTTGTCCTTTTCTAATCAAATATTGATGATTTACACCTATGAAGGAAATTGGACAATGCATGGACTAAAGCTTGAAAGAATGGCCAATAATGCAAAAGAAGTGCAAAATGAACATTGTTGATCGCCCAACATGAAAGGCGGATCACCGACATTGCAAGACCTCGCCAAATATGATAGTGCATAGCAATTCTGTCTACCAAAGAGGGTCAGCGAACTCCAGAATAAAAGGTGATACATCGAATGAGAAAGGTGTTCTTGAACTATATCGCCCAGTCTGATAATGTGCAAGGCAAAGATTTGATGCTCGAACGGTGAACTAAGCTGGTATTCGGTGATGCACAGAACTGAAAGGCTTACTCAATCGAGATCCTGAACTGAGGTTCAAGCACCTGAAGCCTAGAGCATCACAAAGGTGAGTTGGGGAACGAAGGGTGATTCGCCGAGTGAATTAGGTGAGCCCAACTAATGTCACCAATTTGGTTGCGAAGTGGATTTTTGGGCCAAATTTTGGAAAAATATAAATAGTCCAAATGATAGATTTTTTGGGGAGTTAGATCAGAGTGTTGATCAACTGAGTTCAGGAAAAAGTTTTGAGAGAAAACATTTTACTTTTTTAGAACACTTTTTCTTGTCTTCTTGGGGTTTTACAATTTGAATCTTGAATTCGATAATTTGAAGTAAATTCGAAGTGGGTTTACTCTTAATTTCTTGATTTCAAGTTACTTATGGTTGTTTTAATGGAAGGGATACTTCCTTTACTTTTGTGATGGGTGGATAAAACCCCAAGATCTAGGGGTGGTCCAATGGGGTTGGGTGTTAATTTAATGTAGTGAGTATTGTGCTATGCTCTGTTTTGTTGTTGTTCATGCATGAATTTGGTCTAATTATCATGGGTTTAACTTAAGGTTAAGGTTGCAAACTTAATTCCTATTTTAGTTCTCCGATTGATGCTCGAAAGAGATTAATTGGAGTGAATAATTAGTTTAATACTAGCAATTAAGGTTTGATGTCCTTGACTTCCTCGAAAGAGAGGTTATGGATCAGATCTATTTACTCTATTCTTGAAAGAGGGGGTAGTGTAAGGTATTGAGTTGTTAAGAATTGACATTAGATGAGACTGGAAGGAGATTCTATGCATAGATACTTTGAGATCGAAGGATGATATGTGTCATTGAAGATGACTTAGCCTATTCAGGTACGCACATCAATATAGAGCAGCACATTTACTCCTATATAATATTGATTTCCAATCCCCACACCCCTATATTTCTTGTTAATTCTTGATTTCATTTAAATCTAAATTTAACTACGATAATTGATAACAAAAACTTTATATTAAGTTTGTTGTACCATCCACCCAATTTTGTTCATACTATTCCAAATGAGCTGATTTGAAAGCTGAATCTCTCAATAAAGAATTCTCCACAATATACCGTTCCCTGTGGAATTTGACCCCGACTTATTGTTGGGTTTTAGTGACTACGATCACTCACCTTTTTAATAGGTTTTGAAGGGTGATTTGAGCGTTATCAATGATTTAACAAACTTCGGTATCTAACAAGGGACTAGATCCAGGAAAGAATCGTCATCTAGTATTGGGACTGATGATAGGGGGAATGAACGAAACCAAGGGACCAAAGTTGAAGTGGTTGGATATTAGTTTGTCATCATCAAAGGGGAAAATTGTTATTTTAAGCTGATATGAAGTTTTGATGATTTAACAAACTTTTGAATCTAACAAGGGACCTGGTCTAGGAAAGACTGCGTATATGAAAAAGACAAAAGACAGTTGTCTAAAAGATGTCAAATATGATGTTGTTGGTGCATGACTTTTTAGAGTAACAAGCTCTCAACCAATGGCTTTTCTCCAAGGGTTTGTGTTGATATTATATTAGTCTCTTCTCCAAAGACACAACTCAAGTTTGGCAAACAAAGTCTTGAATTATGAAAATTCATAAGCTTACAAAGAAAAAGTCATCTTCAAGAAAGAACACTGCCCACACTCAACAAGGGACCTGATGGAGTGGTGAAGCGTCTTTTGTTGTATTTTGAGCTTTGTGTCTTGTGTTTTTATATTGTAAATCTACTCCTAAGTTATAAAGGATAGTAGATCGGTTGCTTGCCTAAGTCTCTAGTTTGAGTCGTATTAACTAGAGTTAGTTAGTGGAATCATCTATGTTTAGTCAAGCCTCTTTATATCATTATTTTTATGTTCTCTTGGATAGAGTTGCCTAGGAGTGTAAACTAGAGTTAGTTGATGTGTGGTTGCAACAGAATTGTTGCTTGTTTATGTTTATATCTTTGAGATTTGTAGTTGGTGGCTAGAGTTACCCTTGTTGGATTCGTGAAGTCTAGATCAACTACAGTTAGTTGGTTCAATGGGCAATAGAGTTATTGTTTAGTTTCCTTTGTAGTACAGTTGTTATAGTAAGGGTGTAGGGATTAAAAAGTTTTACTTTCTAGGTTGCAAGAGTTTGTAATCTAAAACTTTGCTCCATTTGAGTGAAATGGAGTTTGGATGATGATCCTGTGAGGGCAAGTCATGGTTTTCTCCTCCCTTGAGCAAGGGGGTTTCCACATAAAATCTCTTCTGTCTGATTTAGCTTGAGTTATTTATTTTCTGCACTATTATTCTATCGAGGGACCTGGTCCAGTGATCACTAGTGGATGCATCCATTATATGGAAACATTAATAAGAGATATACAGTACTTTCCCATAATAGTGGGTTTATCAGGATTCAAAAAAATCCCTTTATTTACAATAGCTATGAATGAGCTAACCAGCATAACACATTGCGAAATCCCATAATGTGTGTTATTTTCTCGAGTTGTGGAGAAACACTTTAGAGAGTAAGGGATTTATGATAAGTAGAAGTAAGATTGAATATCATGCATCCAAGTTTAGTTAACATGAGAAGGGAGAAATTAAGCCTTAAGGGAATTGCAGTGCCAAAATGCAAATAATTCAAAAATTTAGGCTAATTATTCCAAGAGAATGGAATGCTGAATAGAGATGTTACTCAAGAATTAGCATCAGATGGTTGAAATGAAAAAGTGCAATTGTCTTATGTAATAGACAAGTAGCACACGTTGATGATTAAATGAAAGAAGGTCACATGAGATTTGGTCATGTCCTCTGTCGGCCTATGGATGCTCATGTCCTCATCGGCCTATGGATGCACTTGTGGGTAGGTGTGAAACTGTGGTGACTGAAGATGTTAAATGGGGATGGGGTAGACCTAAACTCACGTGAAAATTATTATCTCGAAAGACCCACAAATTCTTGAAATCAATGCAAACAGTATAGAAAAAAAGTTGCTTGTGAATACTTTCTTCGAATTGTGGAATTAATAGAATTGATATAAATTGATCATAAGTCCTTTGGGTTCGACAATCTGGTTCAAAAAGAGACTTTTATCTGCGACCATGTACACTTGAGTGTGCATTTGAGAGAAACATGATCCAACTAAAATCCATACTCGTTTGGTCTGATTGTCCTTCTAAAAAAGAATTTTTTTTTCTATTAACATAAATTTTTCTATCAATTATCCAATAGTCTTGTTCATTTCCTCTTTTTATTCTCTTTTTAATCTCTTACTCTTAATTAGGATATTACGGACTCAAACTTGAAATAAACTTACATGTTCATATTTTTTTTAATTTGTATTATTATCATGGTGGGTGGGGTGGGGTTAGGAGAGAAGAACATTTTCATTTTTTCTTTTAAATTTTGGATACACACAAGAGAAAAGTATAATGTAGTATACATGCATAGTTTCTTAATTAAATCATCTTCTATTGAACTAATTATTTATATATAATTGTTGTCATTATTTTCCTCCTTTTTCCTCCCTTGTTTTGTCATAAGTTGAAAAAAAATGGTGGACAAGATCCAAGAAGAAAAAAGAGTGGAAGAGAGAGGAAGTGAAGGGGTAGGGAGGGAAGTGTAGAGAGTAGAGATGACTAATATTTTTATTTTTAATTTACTATGTAACCCAAAATTAGGTCATTCATATGGGATCATATATTAATTAATGTAAAATTATTTTAAAGGAGAAGGGCCTAAGCCCTTAAATTGTGAGAATTAGTACAATATTGCCCTTCATCAACCTTATGAGTGTGAGTCATTAGAAATAAGGCTATTTTTGAGTCAAATAGTTGATGTCAGGGGTATTTAGGGGTCTCTCTCCATTTTTAATGATAAATTTGATTGAATATATATATATATAAAAGAAAACCTTAGGCCCGCCTACGTGGCGCTACCACAAACCAGAATTCCCTTTTAATTTATTTATTACAAAACTAGCCTTCCATTTTCATGAAAAGTTGTGAAATTTATGAAAAGCTGCGACTTAATGAAGAGTTGCGACTTTGATGAAAAGTTGTGACTTTTACGAAGAGTTGTGGCTTTTATGAAAAGTTGCGAGTTTTATGAAAAGTTGTGACTTTTATGAAATGTTGTGACCTTTCTGAAGGGTTGCAACTTTTCCAAATAGTTGTAACCTTTCTGATAAGGCACAATAAACAACTATTCACTCTACCCTTTGTTGTTTATAAATAGAGGCATTTTCTCTCATTTTAAAACAACAAAAATTCTGAACCTCTTCTTCTTCTTCTTCACAATTAAATATTTGTGTCCTTTGGTCCTGTTGAGTGGCTCACTGACACCATTGCTTATGTTACAGATTCTGGTATGTATTTTTACAGTCATCTATTTATGCTTATGTTATTAAGGATAAATGATAAGATGTAATAATTTTCATTTTCCTTTACATTATTAAATGTTTGTAATATAGTGTTTTAGGTTTAGTAACTGATAGGTTTTTAGTATTATTTTATAAATTTAAAAATATTAAATTCCCGCGCGAAGGGGGGTAATTTTACTAGTATATATATAAAAGAGAACCCTAGACCCACTTGTGTGGCACCACCACAAACAAGGATTCTCTTTTAATTTATTTATTTCGAAAACTAGCTTTCCCCTTTCATGAATAGTTGTGACTTTTAGGAAGAGTTGTGACTTTTATGAATAGTTTCGACTTTTATAAAAGGTTGTGACGTTTATGGAAGGTTGTGACCTTTCTAAAGGGTTGTGACTTTTCCAATGAATTTTGACATTTCCGATAAGGCACAACAAGCATTTGTTCACACTACCTTTTGTTGTCTATAAATAAAGGGATTTCCTCTCATTTAAAAGAACGAAAATTCTGAACTTCTTCTTCTTCTGCACAATTCGTGTACTTTACTCTTGTACAGACACCATTGTTTTTGTATCAATACGTTGGTGAATAAAATCGTTCCATCCTGAGAGGATGTAATTCTTCAAACCTCAGGTATTAGAGGGAAGTAATTTTCTTAAGGGGACACTGTGCATTCAGTGGACTCAATTTTTTCCTTTCTATTTCATTCTATGTTTACATATCCTGGTATTTTTTTCTTACAGTCATTAATTTATGCTTATGATATTAATTGTTGTTTTTGAGTACATGTTTTAAACTCTGTTGTTTATGTTTCTGCAAAGTTATTGTCTCCAGTTATATTGAACATATACACATATAGTAGGTATATTCATTATGCAGAAAATAATTATTGTACTCAGTTCCAAGAATTCATGTTTTGATATTCTATATAAAATTCTATAACTTAAAACTACTATATATAAGCTTACATATTATCTATTCTTACATAGATATGAAGTTTCTCACTTATCAATTGAAGAAATTCATTATGCAAGTTCAAAAGTTATAATTGCTTTCAGGTTCAAGCGTAATTTCTTTTTTAAATCTGTTAACAAATTTTTGAATTTTTTCCTGAGACATATATCACAATTGTATAATCTATGCAACTTAAATGTGTTCATTTTCTTATGAAATGACTTTGTATATATATTCTTATTTTCTTCTTTATTTTCCTATTAATGTTGATTAAAGAACCAATGATTTATTATTTCTTGAATAATTCATTCATTAGAGGTTCTTGAGTTATGTGATAATGAAAATAATCAAATACATGTTGGAATATTGCTAATATTTTTTTTAAGAACCTATGTTTTCCATTATTTTTAATGTTTGGATATTAGTAAAGGATTATTTGCAAGTTCAATGCATTTATTAATTATGACCGCGCAAAGCGCGGGCAAATTACCTAGTGATTTTATAAGAGAAAATGTCTAAGTTGAGCCCCTCACGTGCAGGCCTGATTCTTTTTCATAGGCCAAACACGTGATTTTTTTTTAATTTGGGTGGCGGTGAGATTCGGTTCCAAGACCTCTACCTGCTCTGATACCATGTTGAAGTGTGTGATCGTCTCATCTAAAAGCAAACTGTTAGAGAAAGCACACTTTTATTAGTTAATGATATTCTCAACAGAGTGATTGTTTGAGATTTTAACTTCTACATTTTCTAGTGATTGATTAAAAAGGTTCTCTTCATAGGAACTATGGCTTGTGATTTAATCTTCTTCATTTATTTCACATGTTTTTTCTTGTAAATTGTCCTCAAGTATGTTTGAAAGAATTACCTCTTGTGGAACCTCACCTCTTGTTGAATTGTGTGAACCACGTCATTTAGAAGTTCAAACAATTAGAAAGGGAACATTGTTTTTATTTTTTGATTAGGATGTCATCTGCTCGAATCGTGCGGGTTTGATTATTTATTTTTTTGGTTGCGCCATGCAGCTGGTTTTTTTTATTTGTTTAAGGATGGCAGTGAGACTAGGAGATGAGGCCTCTGCCTTCTCTATTTCCATGTTGAGTTTTGCAAACTACATTCCCAAAGAGATTAAGTTGTTAGAGAGGCAACACATTTGCAGATACCTCGCCTTTTCCTTGTTTTTTTTAAAGCAATGGTATCAGTATCAGTGTCAGTTTGTGCACACCTCGACTATTCTACCAGGTATCTGTTTTCACTTGTCTGAGGTGATTTAACATTTTTTTCATGATTTCTAGCTATTGGAAACATTTGATGAAAACCTTATCCTCTAATCAGGTCTATAATATCCCTTTAAAGAAGAAACATGAGAGAAATCAGGCTCCATTTTTCTGAAAGTATAGGCAATAGTGCTTTGTTTGGCATGTGTTATTTAAATCTTTATAACCTCTTTCAATTTATCTGATCATGGCGGCTTATTCTTAATAGAAGGTAGGACTTGAGATCATCAAACATGTATGGCCACCTTGACAAGAAGGTATCTTAAAGATGTTTATATGCCTAGATCCCCAAAGCTAGGAGAAGTACATTATTACACTAAAATGTTGTCTTTGATAATAAAATTAAAGTTCCTTTATCAACTGTCTGTTTGTAGCAGGGTTTTAGCTACCTATCCTTGATGGAAGCAGCATTGAAAGATTTATGGCTACAAAGGAACAATTTAGCATACGTACATCAGCATGCCATGAATTCCTTTAAATGATATGTTCCACTTAGGGAAGAGTCTGGGGTTGTTGGTAGGGCCTTTTTATCCCCTAGTACATGCTTCTGTCGTGATATCACACAGTTACAGATGAACGAGTACCACTTGGAACATATGGCATGCAGAGTTAGACTACATCGCTCTCTTTCTATATGTTTGCAGAGTTTCTACATTGGGGACTATGCATAATTATTGGAGTTCTTTTTACCCCAACTTAATAAGTCAGATAGTAGTTTTCTACAGACCGTGTTATATACTCTATTGGTCCCAATGTTTCAAACTTGCTTCTGGACAAAAATTGGGAGAGAAAGCTTTTGTTGAAGTAATTGATGTTTCTTCAGATAATGGAATATAACTCTTTCGAGATAAGTTAATAGAGCTAAACCTTCATCTGATATTAAAGTAGTGACATGTCCAGAAAATTAGTGTGATTTGATCCATAAGTAGGTTACTCAATAGTGCAAATACAGTAGATATCTATCCAAAAAAATATTGATCTAGAAACATCACATCAATAACTACTAACACCACAACAAAGCTAACGAATGTAAGGGTCCAAGCTAATAGAGTTGTTGAAAACATCTCCAATGAAGAAAGCATGATAAAGATATACAAAGGACAACAAAGAATTAACAGTATAGTGCTTCAACAATCAGTTTGTGTAAAATTTCAGCAATATTGAAACTACTATAGGTTAAAAAACTAACTTCTTTTCAACAATTATGTTGAAGTGTGCGACTATCTCATCTATAAGCTTAAGTTGTTAGAGAGAGCACACTTTTATTAGCTAATTATATTCTCAACACACCCCCTCGTGTGCGGGCCTAATTCTTTTTCATGGGCCAAGCACATGGAATTTCTTTCTGATATAGGTGGGGTGAGATTCTATCTAGACCTCTGCCTGCTCTAATACATCTTGAAGTATGTAACCATCTTATCTAAAATCTTAAGGTGTTAGAGAGAGCACATTTTTATTAGTCAATTATTTTCTCAACAAATTATGTTGTCTCTTTGATCATATGCACAAATATTTATCACATTATTTGATGTTATTCTAAGTAAAATTTGCAGCTAGACAATCTGCTTCAAATAGACTTTGCAGAGAGCATCTTGATATTATGGACATGACTTGTTCCAGCAATCAGGTTGAATCTGCCAAGGGGGATGATAGACATTATGAAGAAACCAATGGGGCTGACCAGTCATGTCATGACACCACCACTTCCTTGATTCATGCTGCAAGGCCTACCAAACAAGTTGAAGTAGTGTGCGCTTCCAAATTTTCTACACACTAGTTTTTTGGCTGATAAGCTAAAAAGGCCAGCCAAGATGCCTAGGTTGTGTGAATATGAGGAGCTACATATTCTCTCCTAGCAATCATTGTTCTTTTATTAGCAACTTAACTCAGCTATTCATAGAATTTAGTTGAAAGAGTTGAGTCACAGGCTTCAGTGTCTTAGTAAGGTCATAATCTTCCAAAACTCCCTTAGCCACAACATTTGACAACACAGAGAAATAGTTCTGATTCATCACTCTGACTTCCTATCTCATCTTCAACTTTTAGAGGCAATGGCATCACCTGATTATCATTTGGTTGGCGTGCCAACTGAACTTCAGGTGGCATTGATGGTAGCAAAGTCAGGGAAATAGTCCTCTGCCGATTAATCATACCACCATTTGGCACGAGGACAGAATGGTCCCAAAGGAACATGTGCATAAGAATGGAATCTTTGCATGTCGATGCAAAGACAATTTTTGACTCAGAGAGATGGTGTCAAAGCACCTGACTGCCCCCGTTGGAGAAATGATCCATGGAAGTACCTTTTGGTTAGATATTGTTGATACAACTAAAAGTTTGCACTCTTTCCTTGCTTCTTTGTGTAGATTGCTAAGCCCTGATCTTGATGAAGGTGCATCCTCATCACCTTCAACTACCGATGCTATGTGAATAAACCCCTAAAGAGAGAATTATAATGTGAAGTTAAAAACAATTGAATTTAAATATATGGTTAGCAAAATTTTACGTAATTAAAGTAAATTATTCTCATTCTAACCAGTATGTTCTAACTTTTAAGATTAAACAAACATTACAATTGAAAGAGTTGGCTTGGTCCTTGTGGAATCAAACTCAATGGAAGATGAATTAATATGAAAATTTGGTAGGAAGATAATTCTTTATAGTACAAAATAAAAGTCAAGATATTATCTTTGTAGGTGAAATTTAGGTAAACTATAAAATGGTTTCACATGTTTAACCTTCACATTTTGACACATAGTGATATCATAGATAACATCAATAAGAAGAATTCCTTTCTATAAATAGGTAGCTATAAATTCATTTTTATGACAACCTCTCACTTGGATTCTCACCTTCTAAGGCATTTGATCTTCTCTCTTATAGTATTTCATTTGTATACTTTTGGAGTGAAATAAATATTGGTGCAGTTGTTCTCAGGTGGACGTAGAATCCTTCTTATTCGAACCACGTTAAATATTGTCGTTCGTATTTTTTCTTTAGTTTCACGTTTTCACTAACAATTGGTATCAGAGCCAAGGTTCTGTCTGAGTATGCTCTGTGGTTGCAGTGCAGTCTAAACTTTCACATAAAAAAAGAATTACTTTGGTTTTATATATTTCCAAATACATTGTAGTCTTCTAGATGATGGCGTTACTAAGAAAGGAATATTTAATCCATGCTATTGACGGAAAGTACCTCGATAAGACATCAGATTCAAACAAGGAAAAGATTGAAGGAGATGCATTGAGTGTAATCCAACTATCCCTTGCACCTAGCGTACTTTGTGAAATGAGTACAAGTACCGAGGAGACGACAAAACAACTATGGAAAATGCTGGAAGGGCTTTACCATAACCGGTCGGTGACAACAAGGATGTTGTTACAACGGCATCTTCACACATTTAAGATGGATTCAGGTACTTTGTTACAGGACTATCTAGATGTGTTCATGTAACACCTCGGATTAGGGAAAGACTAGAAAGGGGTCAAGCGGGAAAATCAGAAGCCCAAAACTGGACCATGGGACCCTCCACAAAGCCCTAGACGGGCCGTGATGGGGACAATGGACCGTTTTGGTGCTTGTGAATATGTTCTAGAACTTTCTCAAAAAGGCTCCCCTTCCATGAACCCTTAGACGGCGTGTGGTGAGCATCATGAACCGTTAGAGTAGTCGTAAAGAGGGTCAAGGCAGCAGGGGTCCTCCCCTAACTACTGGTCAAGGGTCACTAGCATCACAACGGCCCACAAAACCCCACACAGACCGTGTAATCGTTAGTGAAGGGTTTTTATTAGACTTAGATTTTAGGATCAACTTCAAACGATCATATTTTTACCACAAAATGAATTAGGTGACCAATGACCTAACAAATTAAAGGACTCTGAATCCTCTTTCCAATGCCACTGAGTTTGCCTAATTCCAAGCTCGAAGTAAAAAGTTATGCTCGAAATAGTAAAGCATGTCTGGCAATTCGGGCCGTGGTGATGATAACGATCCGTTTTGGCCTTCATGATGCCAATTCGGCAATTTCCAGTCATGGACTTTTGGGTCTTTTCCCTCAATTGTTTTAACTCAATACTCTGTCGTTTTTCCTTCTACCCAAAGATCAATATAATGGTTTTAAACCCCCCAAATCACCCAAACTCAATTCATTCTCTTAAATTTCCAAAACAAGATCAAGTTCTTCCTCTCTCAAATATTTCTCTCTCTAGAAACTTGAAGAAGAAGAAGGGTTCAATCTAGGGTTTCAAGGAAAGCCTCTGTTTCCACCATTAAAGGCAAGCTTTTGGCATTGAAGAATAATAGTTTTCATCCATGGATTCCTTCCATTCATGGAGTTCCCAATTCTCCTAATTTCAAAGTTAGAAATCCCCAATTGAGTTACGATTTTCTTCAATTACCGTGGGTTCTATTCAATGTTGATTTAAATGATTGGACTATGATCTCTTATGCATGAATTGATGAAATACTATGATATTTATTATGATTCCCCATAAACCCATGTAAATCCCATGTTTTCCAATTATGATGATATGATGTGGGTTTTGGATTATGAAAGGAGATTATATGAAATTAAGCATGAATTGATAAAATTATATTATTTTATGATGAATTTATATGAGCTCAAATCTAACCCATAATTTCTAGATGATGATGTATGAAAGTGGGTTTTGAGCCATGAAAGGTGATTTATGAAAGTTAGTATGTTCTTATGAGAATTATGTATATGTTTTAAGGATGCTTTGAGCGTGAAGTATCAATGTTGATGATTATTGTTGTGTTGTTGAAAGGATTTCTCATATACATATATATGCATGATTGTGAAAGGTTTTCTCACATAATAAGGGTTCCTAAGGTTGAAAGGCTATTCTCACCTAAAATGAACCAATGATTAAGGAATTATGTTAATGTTGAGGCAAGAGGCGATTATCCATGCTCTTTAATTAATGACAAGAGGCGATTACCCATGTCATGTGATGTAAGGACAAAAAGCGATTACCCATGTTCCTCCAAGGACAAGAGACGATTACCCATGTTCCTTTAAGGACAAGAGGTGATTAACTATGTTCCTTTAAGAGCTAATATAAATAGGATTAAGGACTATTCCGTGGAAGTTAAGCTTAGCACCGAGGGGACAAGTGGCGATTACCCAAGTCCCTTACCGATGTGCCCCCATAGGATTGTCTCAATAGACATTGGCTAGTGGATCCACAATAGCTAGAAGTTCATGGTCCTTCCTTGGCAAGTAGGACACCCCTTTTCGGTATAGGGTAGACATCGGATTCCATGTTGATAGCTTGCATGGTCTTATATGTCGGTTAAGGTTTCTTCCCATAATAAGCAAAGTTATGATGAACCAAGGTTACTTCAAGGAAGTATCGTAAGTATGTTTAAAGATGATTTCCACTTACATTGATCATGTTTTTTATGACTTATGGTTTCTAAACTCTCAAGATACATGTTTTAGCTTGATCATTGCCTGCTTTTGAAAATGTCCCTTTTTAGCATGCTTTAAATGTTTTATGCATGGCTATCATACTTGTTACATTGTTTTGTACTAACGCATACTCTTGCCTATATTTCCCTAAATGTAAGGTCCGACTGTCAGGGTTCTCAGTTTCGTGGCTAGAGGTTGACTTTTGAGATTTCCGAGCTTGGTGAATCCTCATGCTTCTAGGATGAACTTTCATTGATTTCAGTCTTTTTCTTATTTTCATTTTTGGGCATGATGTATGGGCTAGGCCCGATTTCACTCTATTGTATTAGATGGCTATTAAGACAAGTGTTTAGACTTCCATTTTGCTTTTATAAAACTTTGGACTTGAAATGTTATTTTATCTCTTATGTTCTATTTCTTATGTTACGAATGTTAAGTGGCTTGTATAGGGCCTTTCGAGGTCCTATACGCCATGTTACATCTAGGGTGTACCCTTGGGTCATGACAAACTTGGTAATTAGAGCATAAGGTTTATAATGGTCCTAAGGCGTCTCATAAGCCACGTCGAGTAGAGTCTTGTTCATAAGTGTGAAGCGCACCACATTTATGAATGAGAGGCTATAAAATGATTAGGAAACTATACTTCTTTCATTACTCTAAAGTTGTGCGATAGAGTTTTAACTCGATAAGGTCTCTCTCTTTTATCCTTGCCCGATTCTCTACAGGATATGTCTACTTATAGAGCTTATTCTAGAAGTAATGTGGGAGATAATTTAAATCAAGAAGCTCATCAAGCTCTGGTTGACCCTTTGGCTGAGCAAGTGACTAATGCGGATTTTAGGGCTGCTGTTCAAGTGTTGGCTCATGCTGTGACGACTCAAGCCAATAGGAAGGTTGTGGTTCCCGTGAACCCAAATATATGTATGGCGGCATCTAGAGTGAGGGACTTCACTAGAATGAATCCTCTAGAGTTTCATGGTTCTAAGGTTGAGGAAGATCCTCAAGAGTTTATTGATGAGGTTTATAAGGTGTTGATGATCATAGGAGTGACACCGGTGGAAAAGGCGGGATTGGCCGCTTATCAACTTTAGGGTGTTGCTCAAATTTGGTTCAACCAATGGAAAGAAGGAATATCGGAAGATGCGGGTCCTCTTGATTGGGAAAAGTCTAAGGTTGCTTTCCTTGATAGGTTTTTTCCCCTTGAGATAAGGGAGGCAAAGGTACTTGAATTCATTAATCTTCGTCAAGGGAGAATGAGTGTGAAGGAATATGCTTTGAAGTTCACGCAATTGTCTAAGTAGGCTCCTATAATGGTTGCCGATCCTAGGGCAAAGAGGAGTAAATTCATTTTTGGTGTGTCTGAAATGGTGGTTAAGGAATGTTGTACCGCCATGCTTGTTAATGACATGGATATTTCTTGTCTTATGGTTCATACTCAACAGATTGAAAAGGAGAAACTTAAGGAAAAGTCTAGGGAGGCAAAGAGAGCTAAGACTGATGATGGTAACTTCTCACGTTTAAGGTCCGGGGGAGGTAATTGTTCTCAAGGTAATGGTTCTAGTGATCAAATGTGGCATGAGTGTAGGGAGTGTGGGAGAAGACATAAGGGTAACTGTCTATCTGGTTCTAATGCATGTTTTGGTTGTGGAAAAACATATCATAAGATAAGGAATTGCCCTACGGTTGCTAAGAATAAAGGAGATAATCATCGATGGGCTCAACCCTACCCTTCCTTCGGTCTTAGTGGTGGTCAGAAACAATATAGGTTCTATTCTCTTCAAACTCGACAATATCATGAGGGTTCCCCAGATGCGGTGATTGGTAAGTTAAGGTCTTTTAGCTTGTGGTTTATTCATTGCTTGATATTGAGTGTTTCGTTTGATATGGTAAGACCCTATGTATGGTGATTTTGTTTGGAGTAGTCCTTGAAATCCTTGTAGAAACTTCTTAAGTGTTTAATTATATTAATGGCTTAGTGGTTGTTAGGACGTTGGTGTTATGTTTGGGTTGAGGGAGATGGATTTGAAAAGACTAGTGGGGATTTCTCCCAAGGGGGAAATAATGTGCTTCATGATTGGTATGTGAGTAGAACTATGTTGGTTTTTGAAGAGTTCCTTGTTATGGTTTGGTGGGTGAAAGTTCGAAGGCGGTGTGATGTCTTAGTATCCCTATCTCTTTCCTTCTATCTTCAAGTCTAGCTTGAGGTCTTACACCTCATGGTTCACTCTTTAGGACTCGTGTGTCTTAGTCATCCTCATGTTTCCTCATGCATGCATGCTTATGGAAAATTTGATGTTTCAAAAATATGATTTAGTTTTATTGATTTCTTCATGTTTATGTGCATTTGAGTATGATTTTTCATGCATACCTTATGAAAAGATGTTTTGAATATGCTTTAGCTTGGAGTTGAAATTTCCTCCTCGGATAGTGCATTTATGTGATTGCATTCATGTTGGGCTGCTAGGTCTTATTCCTATCTTCCTTATGATGTTTGGAGTATGTTTTAGCTTGGAGTCGAGGTTCCTCCTTGTTTATGTGCATTTAGATGAAGTTGCATTAATGATTGGGTTGCTAGTTTCTCTCCTACTCTCTTCATGCTAGTTTGAGCTCCATTAGAGGACGAATGTTCCCAAGGGGGAGATAATGTAACACCTCGAATTTGGGAAAGACTAGAAAGGGGTCAAGCGGGCAAGTCACAAGCCCAAAAATTGGACCATGGAGCCCTAGACGGGCCATGAAGGGGACAATGGACCATTTTGGGGCTCGTGAATATTTTCCAAAACTTGCCCAAAAAGTTTCCCCTCCCGCGGACCCTTAGACAGCCTGTGGTGAGCATCACAATGACACGTGATGCCCCACACGGACCGTGAAGGGTTTTCATTAGACTTAGAGTTTATGGTCAACTTCAACCGATCATATATTTTAGCACAAAATGAATTAGGTGGCCCATGACCTATAAAATTAAAGGTCTCTGAGTCCTCTTTCCAATGCCACCGCGTTTGCCTAATTCCAAACTCAGAGTGAAAAGTTATGCCCAAAATAGTAAAGCAATGCCTGGAAGAATTTCATCACGACCCATTTGACAGGCCGTGGTGATGATGATGATCCGTTTTGGCCTTCATAATGCCAATTCGGCAGTTTCCATTTAGGGACTTTTGGGTCTTTTCCCCTAATTGTTTTAACTCAATACTATGTCCTTTTTCCTTCTACCCAAAGCCATATATAATGATTTTAAACCCCCAAATCACCCAAACTCAATTCATTCACTTAAATTTCCAAAAAAAGATCAAGTTCTTCTTCTCCCAAATATTTCTCTCTCTAGAAAATTGAAGAAAAGAAGGGTTCAATCTAGGGTTTCAAGGCAAGCCTCCATTTCCACCATTGAAGGCAATCTTTTGGCATTGAGGTATGATAGTTTTCATCAATAAATTCCTTCCATTCATGGAGTTCCCAAATTCTCCTATTTTCAAAGTTAGAAATCCCAAATTAAGTTAGGGTTTTCTTGAATTACCATGGGTTATCTTCAATGTTGATTTAAATGATTGGATTATGATCTCTTATGCATGAATTGATGAAATACTATGATTTTTATGATGATTCCCCATGAACCCATGTAAACCCCATGCTTTCCAATTATGATGATATGATGTGGGTTTTGGATTATGAAAGGAGATTCTATGAAATCAAGTATGAATTGATAGAATTATATTATTTTATGATGAATTTATATGAGCCCATATCTAACCCATGATTTCTAGATGTTGATATATGAAAGTGGGTTTGGAACCATGAAAAGTGAATTATGAAAGTTAGCATGTTCTTATGAGAATTATGTATATGTTTTGAGAGTGAAGTATCAATGATAATGATTGTTGTTGTGTTGTTGAAAGGATTTCTCATATACACATCTATGCATGATCGTGAAAGGTTTTCTCACATAATAAGGGTTCCTAAGGTTGAAAGGCTATTCTCACCTAAAATGAACCAATGATTAAGGAATTATGTTAATGTTGAGGCAAAAGGCAATTACCCATGCTCTCTATTTAATGACAAGAGGTGATTACCCATGTCAAGTGATGTAAGGACAAGAGGCAATTACCCATATTCCTCCGAGAACAAGAGGCAATACTCATGTTCCTTTAAGGACAAGAGGCGAGATTACCTATGTTCCTTTAAAAGCTAATATGAATAGGATTAAGGACTATTCTGTGGATGTTAAGCTTAGCACCGAGTGGACAAGTGGCGATTACCCAAGTCCCATACCTATGTGCCCCATAGTATTGTCTAGACAGACATTGGCTAGTGGATCCATAATAGCTAGAAGTTCATGGTCCTCCCTTGGCAAGTAGGACACCCCTTTTTGGTGTGGGGTAGACACCGAATTCCAGGTTGATAGCTCGCATGGTCTTATATATCGGTTAAGGCTTCTTCCCACAAATAAGCAAAGTTTTGATGGACCAAGGTTACTTCAAGGAAATATCGTAAGTATGTTCAAAGATGATGTTCACTTGCATTGATCATGTTTTTTATGACATATGGTTTCTAAACTCTCAAGATGCATGTTTTAACTTGATCATTGCCTACTTATGAAAATGTCCCTTTTTAGCATGCTTTAAATGTTTTATGCATGGCTATCATACTTGTTACATTGTTTTGTACTAACGCATACTCTTACCTACATTTCCCCAAATATAGGGTCCGACTGTCAGGGTTCTCGATTTTGTGGATATGGGTTGACTTTCAAGATTTCCGAGCTTGGTGAGTTCTCATGCTTCGAGGACAGACTTTCATTGATTTCAGTCTTTCCCTTATTTTCAGTTTTGGACATGATGTATGGGCTAGTCCCAATTTCATTCTATTGTATTGAGACAAGTGTTTAGACTTTCGGTTTGCTTTTGGTTGAAATGTTGTTTTATCTCTTATGTTCTATTTCTTATGTTATGAATATTAAGTGGCTTGTTTGGGTCCTCTAGGGGTCCTATACACCATGTTACATCTAGGGTGTACCCATGGGTCATTACAGTTCAATATATTTGTGATGGACTTACAAACTGATGGAGTTAAAAAGGATGCGGAGACGCTTGCATGTGCTTTGCTATTTTCATTGACTTCAAAATATCATGATATTGAGAATTCAATCATGTATAGCAAGGAGCCTATCACTCTTGAGCAAGTGCGGCAAGCACTTAACTCTTGTGATGTGCGGAGTCATTTTGAAGGAGACAAAGGTGAAGAAGCTAGTGGGCTTTTTGTAAGAGGTCGTACTAGCCAACAGGGAAGGAGCAAATCAAAGTACAGATCAAAGTCTCATGTGAACAAGAAGAATGCGGAGTGTTGGGGCTGTCACAAGAAGGGGCACTTTGAACGAGATTGCCCTATGTCAAAGTCCAAAGAAAAGGCGAGTGCATCCATTGTTGATTAAGTACATGATTCTGATGATGATTATGTACTAACAACATTATGCAATCGTGGAGTCTATGATAACAAATGGGCCTTAGACTCTGTTTGTACTCTACATATGACATTCCGAAGAGATTGGTTCAGCATCTATGAAACAAGTGGAGGAACTGTATTAATGGGAAATAATGCAACTTGTAAAATAGTTGGCATTGGTTCAGTTCCTGTTCGCTACCATGATGGAATCGTGAGGACTATTATAGAAGTATGTCATGTTCCTGTAGACACGTAATTTTTTACCGAACTTATGTCTTACACCATTTTTAGAGCTTAAATATTTTATAAAAAATTAAATTAAATATTTTAACTTTTACCTTATTTTATTAGCTTTATTTTAAAGAATTTGAAAACAACAAAAACATAATCACATTTTTTGATAAGTTTTATTTTTTCAATTGTTTAAAAAAGAAATGAAAATTTATAAAAGATTATATGTTTTCTTTTAATTTAGTTTAATAAATAAGCAATATTTTTTAATTATAATTTACTATTAGTTGCTTAATGTTTTATTAAAATATTTAAATAATATTATATTATATATTATATTGTATATATTAATTATTAAAAAATAATAATAATTTAAATAAACCCACTACCCATATCCATCTCCCATCACTCCCTCACAATACCCACCTCACCCCTTCACTACTCCACTCACCACACCCTACACCCACAAACAACACACGTCTGCACACACCTATATACTAAAACACATTGACTACAATACACACATTCAGAACACAACACACACATACTACTACACTACTACATATACTACCTACGACCAAAAAGAAAAGAAAAAAAACAAAAACACACACACCACGGCAGCAAGAAAAAAAACCCAAAATCTGCACACTACCAAAAAACATACTACAAACTAACATATATGCACACACGCACAGCACAAAAATACGATTAGAGACCAAAATATTTTCTTCAAACACACACACACACAAAACGTACAGAAAATGAAGAAAAAAAGGACAACCAACATATATGCACAGATGCACACTACCAAAAAATCCACAACACACAGCAAAACCTTTTCTTTCTCAGCAACACACTGACACGAGAAAAAGAAAAATCAGCAACCAAAAACGCCCCCACTTTATATTTCTTTCACTCACAAACAAAAGTGAGGTCGAGGTTCACTTTCGTGGTTTCGAGTTCGTGATTCCTTATTAGGATTGTTTCCTTTTCGTGAATTGAATTTTCGCAAGAGGTACCGTTTGATTTTATTGTATATTTTGATTTTTATGATTTATATAACACTTGATTCCAATGTTATGAAGTTTGCTCGAAATTTAGGTGTGTTTAATTTTGACAAAATAATATTGAAATATTTCCTATTTATTCTATTGTACATTATTTTTCATTTTGTACCATATGTTGTTATCAATTAAGTACCTCTTGTGTCCAATCAAAAACAACTAAATGTCTAAAATAATTATTCTAATAGTTTGTTTAGTCAACTTTATCTAATATTAAAAATGTTTATTTTAGAAAAATTAAGAGATGAAGAGTTACAAATTTTTATTTTATTTTAATGTCTTCTATTATAACTTGCAAGTATACTTAAAACGTAAATGCATCTATATCAAATTTGAATATGAAAATAACTTTTTTTATTTGTTTAAGATTTTAGACTTTTATTATTTAAATAGTATTCATAAATATAAATAGTATAAAATAATTTAGTCACTAATAATACGCTTAAGCTTTCCAGCAATAGGCAAGCATTATGATGGATATATGACTCATTAAAAATATTTGTTTCGATTAAGAATGTGGTTACACATCTTTTTCTTGAGACATTAAAATAAAATCAAGGATGCGGTGACGCACCTTGTCCAAAAATATAGTTATATTTCATTAACTTAAAATAACACTTTTAAATAAAGTTAATAAGTGTGATGCAAAGAAGACAATTATGTCTCTAAACGTCAAGACCAAATACATGTTCAACAATAAAAATATGAGCGAAAATGTAGCATATAAAATATATCCAAAATAATTTAAAAGTAAGTAGAAGTCAATAAAGCGACCGTGTTAGAACCACGGGGCTCGAGGGATGCCTAATACCTTCCCCTCTGTCAACAAAATTCCTTACCCGAATTTCTAGTTCGCAGACCAAAATAAAGAGTCATTTCCTTTTGGTTAGGGATTTAAAAAAAGGTGACTTGGAACACAATAACTCAATTCCAAGTGGCGACTCTAAAAAATAAACAAAATAATCCCTAATCAATACCGTCACTTAAATTTGAAAAAACCCTTATTGTCGTGCGCGAAAAGGGGTGTGACTTCTCCTGATCTGAAGAAGAATTTGATCTCCCTGGGTACTTTGGATAAACAAGGCTACAAGTACATGAGTGAAAGAGGAATTATGAAAGTGACTAAAGGGTCTTTAGTCATGCTGAAGGCCAAGCTGGGGGATGGCCTCTACACACTTGCGGGAACCACCATTATTGGCTCTGTAAATGCATCTACAGTGCAGTTATCTAATGACGACAAGGAAAAAATATGGCACATGAGACTAGGTTATATGAGCGCACGAGGACTGGAGATGTTGAGAAACCACAACTTTTTGAATGGTGAAAAGATTAGCACACTTGAATTTTGTGAGCACTGCGTCTTAGGAAAGAAAAAAAAGGTTAGCTTCATCAATGGCAAGCACACTAACAAGAGAGGTGCTAGACTACATACATTCATATTTATGGTATCTCTCAAAGCTTTCATCGAAAGGAGAAACAGGTATCTTCTCACATTCATCGATGATTTTTCACGAAAGGTTTGGGTGCGTTTCTTGAAGAAAAAAGGTGATTCTTTTGAGGCATATAAAGAGTGGAAGATTTTGGTTGAAAAATAAATGGAGAGAAAAATCAAGTATCTTCGCACAGACAATGGCTTGGAGTTTTGCAGTGAAGAGTTCAATGATTTTTGCAAGGTTGATGGATCGCAAGACATAAGACGGTTAGGTACACACCACAGCAGAATGGAGTTGCTGGGAGAATGAACATAACTCTTCTTAAGAAGGCTCGTTGGATGCTCTTACAAGCCAAGATGTCCAAAGTATTATGGCCTGAAGCAGTTCATATTGCCTCTCATACTGTCAATCGATCTCCAGCATCAGTGATTGACTTTAAGACTCCAAATGAAGTATGGTTAGGTAAACCCAATACTATTCATACTTGCGAATATTTGGGTGTCCAACTTATTATCATGTTAATGAAGGAAAGCTTGAATAAAGGGCTAAGAAGTCTATATTCGTAGGGTATGTAGATGGAGTAAAAGGGTACAAACTTTGGTGTTTATTTTTATTCAAATTTGTAGTTAGTAGAGATGTTACCTTTGATGAATCCTTTATACTTGATCCTTGTAAAGTTTAGGTGGAATTCTCAAGAAACGATAACAACGAGCAGGTGGAGCTACTGATGGAGCTTACCAAGGAACAGGATCAAGAGACTCAAGTTGATGAGTCAAAAGATGCAGATCTTGAAGAACTTGCTGTCAATGAACCATACACAATTGTGAAGGGAAGGGATAAAAGGTGAATATAGGAATAGGAATGTCTTATAGAGCAAGAAAATCTTATTGCATATTCATTCGTAGCTGTAGAAGAACAAATTAAGGATCTTGAGCCCTACTCGTATGTTGAAGACACTTCTTGCAAGGATGTTGCACAATGGTAGCTATTGATGATGGAAGAGACGGAGTCTCTTCACAAAAATATGACACGGGTCTTAGTTAAAAGGCCAAAGGGGAAGAGGACAGTTGGATGCAAATGGGTCTACAGAAAGGAAGAGGGTATTCCATAAGTGGAAGATGCTCGATTCAAGGCGAGATTGGTTGCAAAAGGTTTCAGTCAAAAGGAGGGAATTACCTACAATGAGATCTTTTCTTCAGTCGTGAAACATAGCTCAATTTGTGTGCTACTAGCATTGGTTGCACAATTTGATTTAGAACTTCAGCAGCTTGATGTCAAAACTACTTTATTACATGGTGATCTAGAAGAGAGAATATAGATGGATCATCCTGAAGGTTTTGTAGCTTAGGGAAAAGAAGATCATGTATGCCAACTAAAGAATTCTTTGTATGGTTAAAAGAAATCCCCTAGATAGTGGTACATGAGGTTTGATGCATTCATGACAACATATGGATTCTCGATGAGTGCATTTGATAGCTGTGTGTATCACAAGAAGATGTCTGGTAACTCTATGATTTATCTATTGTTGTATGTTGATCATATGCTTATAGCTGCTAACAACATCACAAACACAAATATTTTAAAGAAACTTTTAACCAAGGAATTTGACATGAAGGATTTCAGAGCTGCAAAGAAAATCCTTGGAATGGAGATTTCAAGAGAAGACGGTGTTGTACACCTTTCTTAGAAGAGGTACATCAAAAAGGTTCTTGAGAGATTCAATATGCATATGAGCAAGCCTGTAAGTACACCGTTAGCTTCTCATTTCAAGCTTTCAGAGTCACAGGTGCCTCAGTCTATGGATGAGGTGGAGCATATGTCAAAGGTTCCTTATGCAAGCGCAGTTGGCAGCATTATGTATGTTATGGTGTGCACACGTCCTATTGCTCAATTTGTAAGTGTGGTAAGTAGGTACTGGGAAACTATCAAGTGGATATTGAGATATCTCAAAGGAGCTCCTGATGTTGGCCTAACCTTTAGGAAAAGTGAAGGTATTTCAATTCTTGGTTATGTAGATTCTAATTATGCAAGGGATCTTGATAAAAGGAGGTCCACAACTGGATACATCTTTACTCTCGTTGGCAATGTCGTTAGTTGGAAATTGACTTTAAAGTAGATTGTCGCTTTGTCTAAAATAGAGGAAGAATATATGGCAGCAACATATGAAGTGAAGGAAGCTATCTAGTTGAAAGGTTTGGTGGCAGAATTGAGTTTGGTTCAGCTAGAACCAACTTTAAGATGTGATAGTCAAAGTGCTATTCATTTGATTAAAAATCAAAGATTTCATGAGCGCACCAAACACATTGATTTCAGATTCCATTTCATTCGAGACGTCGTCGAATATAGAACTATCAAGGTTGAGAAGGTTATCACAAACGATAACGTTGTAGACATGTTGACCAAGATAGTCCCGCTTGCCATGTTTACACACTGCAAGAACTTGGCGGGATTATGCATCAACCGATGCAACTCTGGGAGAACAACTACTATGTGGAGCTAGTATGTTTAAAAAAGGTATGATTCTTCTTGTTTATTACAACGGGATTGCTCAGTAAGCTTAGAAGTTTTGGTTGGATATACGCATGCTCGAAACGCAAACCAAGGTGGATGTTGAAAGAGTTGGTTTGGTCCTTGTGGAATCAAACTCAATGGAAGATGAATTAATATGAAGATTTGGTAGGAAGATAATTCTTCATTAGTACAAAATAAAAAGTCAAGATAGTATCTCTGTAGGTGAAATTTAGGTAAAATAAAATGGTTTCACATGTTTAACCTTGACATTTTGTCACATAGTGATGTCATGCATGAAATCAATAGGAAGAATTCATTCCTATAAATAAGTAGCTTTAAATTCATTTCATGACAACCTCTCACTTGCCTTCTCACGTTCTAAGGCATTTGATCTTCTCTCTTGTAGTATTTCATTTGTAAGGTGAAATAAATATTGATGTAGTTGTTCTTTTGTGGATGTAGAATCATTCTGATTCGAACCACGTTAAATATTGTTATTCTTCTTTATTCTTTATTTTCACATTTCCGCTAACAACAATACTACTTAATTTTGAGATACTAACATGGTCTAATCTTGAATGAACAATTGGTCAAGTTGGTTTACAAAAATGAACTTTATCATAACTAGTGAAAATGTGATCTAAGATTATGGAAGTTTTCTTCCTGTGTAATGTGTATGGACTTTAAATATTGCATCTAACTTCTCAAACTGATTAATTGGATACCTTGACATGCTAACAACAAGTTAAATATGTACACTAATGTTGTAAAATAATCAATGTTAAATTGTATGGATCGCGATGAAAGATAGAAGTTAGTTACCTCTTCTGTTCTGCTAATGGCAAATCCAAGTTTGACATCATTTTCTTTGATTATAATGTCAATAGGAATCTCTCCTCCAAGTGGGGAAAACCAAAGACGAACTGCTCGAATAACACCAATATCCACTCCATGGTAATCTTCAAAACCATAAAAACTTGCATTTGCAAGGTTTGATAAATCAAAAAGTGATCCGGCACTTACACTGCACGAAGTTGTCTCCCCTGATATCTAAGAGAAAAGAAGTACAAAGAAATGTTAACTACTATTCATAACTTGATTTTACATAGATGAATGTTCAATTATTAATATATTTGCCATTTGTAGTAGAGTTTAGCAAAAAGTACTAAGCATATTACTGTTGGAGTCCCACATCTTATTGTTTGGAAAGCTATATTGTATTGTAATCAGAAAATATATTCTCTTAGAATAGGACAGACTTACATAATATACATTTATAACAATATATACTCCTCTCTAGAATAGGACTCTAACCCTACAATTGTATCATTCAATTAATAGAGAATACTATTCTAACGTGGTATCAAGAGCAATCGTTCAATTTTTTTTTGCGTGCTCTTTGCTTTTTCTATACAAGTACCTTGTTACCTTCCAGCATTCCTCTTGTCTTTTTGTTTTCTTTGCACAGGTATTTGTACCTCTTTTTTTCTTTCTCCATTGTAGTTCTATCTACTCAATGAATTCACAAACATCCTTGCACGATTTGCTCTCCACAAAATTGGATAGTTGCAATTTTCTCTATAGGAATTCCACTTTGGAATTTTTGTTCAAGGAAAGGGCCTTTTTGGGTGGTTAGATGGTTCTGCTTGTCCGCCAACAGATGCAAAAGAGTTGGATATCTAGAAATTGAATAAAATAAAGGTAATCGCTTGGATGCCGAATTCGGTACATGCTAACATCTCTATGGAACTTAGACCGTATTGTTCTACTTTAGAGATGTGGCTCCACCTGCGTAATGTCTACCAACAAAGCAATCTGGCATGAGAGTTTGAAGTAGAATGCAACATTGTCAAATATACAAGGGGGACAAGAATGTTTGATCCTTTCATACTGCCTTGTAGTTACTCTGGTCAGAACAAGATCAAATTTATGAGGGAAATATGTCTAAAACAAGGCTCAAGGAGGTGTTGAGAGAACAACAAAAGATAAGGATGGTGCAATTCTTGATGAAACTCCGTCCTGAATACGAGTCGATTCGTGGAAGTTTGTTGAACATAGAAGTCACACATGCTCTTGATGTTGTGTTGGCAGCCGTCTTGTGTGAATAGATCAAGCTTGGAACTCAAGCTTCCATGGAATCTATGCCATTACCTGTTGTTGCATTACTTGCACAAAAATCAACTACCGTTGCTTCAACAAGAAATACTAAGACAAGTGTCCAGTGCCATGAATTCCATGACTTTAGTAACATAACAACCAATTTTCCTAAAACAAAAAAGCTTTGTGCTTAGTGCAAGATTACTAGCTTTCAGACTATCGTCGTCATCTAAATCCTTCGCGGCCTGCTCACCAAGCATACCAAACATACTTCACTAAACAATTTGATTCCTTCCTTTCTGGATATGATCTTGAAAGGTTGATCCGCTAATCTATAGCAGTTTCCCTTCTCGAAGCCATCTCAAGTGCACTCTCGGCATCCTCATGTATAAGTAATTGTAACAAATCTACTGAGCATCTAGATTAAGGTGCTTCCAATCATATGACCGGAGATTTGTCCCAAGTTTCTTCATTGTATGATGATATTTCTAAACATGTTATTCATATGAAAATGGGCTTGGGGTATTGGTTCTACTGGAAATCTGTCTAACGTTCGTTATGTACCAAATTTGAAGGCTAATTTGGTTTCGGTAGGTCAACTAGTTGATCAAAATTGTGTTGTAAAATTCTCACCCAATGATTGTATTGTTCAGAATTTGAAGATCGGGATAACCATGGCCAAGGGGCGTAGAGTTGACAAATGTTTCTTCTAAAGTCGGTCATCGTCATTTGCATCATTGTTTTCTTTCAATTTTTGCCACGGATGTTACTTGCTCGAATAAGTTGCGTACTCTTTGGCATAATAGGATGGATCATCCTCATTCCTCTCGGCTTCAGCACATGCTCGAATCATGTCTTCCAGCAAAACATGTCATTCATTACAGTCTCCCACTGACATATTCTAATTGTGATGGTTCAAAAAGTCACAAGCTTCCTTTTCCATCCAGTTCATCTTCTTATGAAGATGTGTTTGATTTGGTGCATAGTGATGTTTGGGGTTCTTCTCATATTTTGTCAAGGATGGAATATAAGTACTCTGTGTTATTTATTAATCATGTATCGAGATACACATTAGTGCTTTTTATTCTAAATAAATCTAAGGTTTCGACTCTTATTATGAATTTTGTTGAGTATGCTTATACATAAAATCATAAAAATACTTTGTTCTGACTATAGGGGGGGGGGGGAGAGGGGGGGAGGAGTACACTAAGACTAATCTTATTGAGTTTTTCAAAAACAAAGGAATTATTTCCCTACACACTTGTCCTCATACTCCAGAACAAAATGGAGTCGTAGAAAGGAAGAATCAACATGTTTTGGAAACTACATTGGCTTTGTTAGGTACATCTAATATGCCTCAGAGTTTCTGGCCTGAAGCAGTACATACTTTTGTATATTTGATTAATAGATAAACTTCCTAAGTCATTGCCAATGAGACACCGTACTCCAAATTATTTCATTAGAAGCCTGATTATTCCCACTTGCGAGTTTTTTGGTTGTGTTTGCTTTGTCCATATTCCAGCACATGAATGACAAAAGCTTTCAGCAAAGGTAGCACACTGTATTTTTTTGGGCTACAACGACACACAAAAGAGGTATCTCTGTTATGATGCATCTCGTCGTCAGCTTCGTGTATCCAAGCATCTAATTTTAATTTATTTTTAATTTTCTTACAAACACAATTCTAAACATGCTTCAGAATCTGTTTCTTTTTTTACAAGTTTGATGATGATGTGGTAGCTATTGTTCCTCCGAAGCAGCCCATGAACTATGATCACGATGATCTTTATTCCTCCTCTCCTTCGGGTATTGACTCTACATCCTCTTCCTCATCTTCAGAAGAGGAATCATCTCATCTAGTTACTTCCCCATGCCGATCTAGTAGGACATACCCGCCATGATCCTGAACGGCTCGCTTACTCTCCAAGGAAATTTGGTAAGTCTCATGTCATGAATACCACACTACATTTTGTTGACGTACCTACATCTTACTCTCAAGCTTCTACATAAATTTGTTGGAAAGAGGCAATGTCGGAAGAGCTTCGTGCAGTGAATGAAAATTCTACTTGGGACTTTGTTGATAAACCAATAGATGGAGTTCTCATGGGAAGTAAGTGGGTGTATTCCATTAAACTTAAGGCAGATTGTACAATTGATCGCTACAAAGCTCGACTGGTTGCTCAAGGATACAAACATGAATATGGGGTGGATTATGGGAGAGTTTTGCACCTGTTGCTAAGATGACAATGGTACGGTCATTATTGAATGTGGCTTCATTAAGAGGCTGGACTGTACATCAGAGAAAAATTTTATGGTGGTAAGAGCCACAAGTATGACATGGTGTGAGGGATTACTTTTTAATAAAAAAATTGTGGATCCTACTTTTTTATTTACATTATTATTTCTCTCTCCTACCTTTACATAATTTTAATGAATAAAAAGTTGTGTGAGTCCTATTCTTCTTATTTTACATTGGTATTCTCTTTCCCTTACATTTAACTCCACAAATGTTCTATTTTCCATTTTTTTCCGTTTTTAAAAAAAAAATTAATTCTTCTTTACTCTAAATTTGTAGATCAGCTTTGACTAATGAATTTTATCTACTCATACTTTTTATATCATTCATATATTTATCTTTTTCATTTGATAATTAGCAGGTATATTATTTTTTATTTTTTAAATTATATTGATAATTAGTAGGTATATTATTTTTTATTTTATAAATTATATCAAAAATATGGAAGAAAATGAGAATAAACTTTTTACCTATGAACTAAAAGTTTAGGTAGACAATCAACTATACTATTAATATCCCCATTTGGTATGTGTATTTAAATCTGATTGATCAATTTTTCACTTATTAAATTGAACTATTTTATCAGTTTGTATATTAATAAACCACACAAAATATTTTTTTTAATAGATTTTTTTATTTTCTCAATTTTTTTGAGTTTGATTTGAATCATATTATAATAAAGTGTATTTGATTTTTTATGACATATGGTGTAAATACCCACACTATTATATATATATATATATATTTTTTTTTTATTTTTTTTTATTTTTTTTTGTTTTTGTTTTTTTTTTTTGTTCCCACCCGGTGTCTGATACCCACATTGTAGCCCGACTATTCGCATCAGAAAGTCCCACATTGGGGGGTAAAGTTCTTCCTAACAAAGGCGACTCAAACCTGAGACCTCTTGGTTAAGAAAGTAGGAGTACTTACCACTCCACCAGAACCCTTGTTGGTAAATAATTATATATATAAAAAAAAAAATCAACTGTAATGCGCAAAAAAAAAAGGAAAAATGCATTATATGATAAATAATTGTATATACAAAATATATTTTTCCTTTTTTAATAAATTGAATTAGATATAATTGTATGGAAGTGTGGCATTTACATCATATTTTGTAAAAATTAAATTAATTTTAGTGTAGTACGCAATCAAATTTTTAAAAAATTGAAAAAATAAAAAAACTTAATTTTATTGATTCGGTTGGTTTGATAAGTGAAAAAACTAATCAATCCAACGTATATATATGTACCAAATGAGGAATTTTGATAGTTTAGTTAATTGACTACCTAGACGTTTATCTCATAGGTTAAAATTTCAGTCTTCATTTTATAATTTTCTCCCAGATTTTTCCTTTTCATATTCTTGATTTTTTTTTTCTTAAAAAAAATAATTCTACAAGTCAATTATCAAATGGAGAAAGATATATAATATAAGAAGAATTGAGTAAATTAAATTCATGATTGAAAAACACTGATCTGAAATCAACAAAGAATTAGAAATGAAAATAAAAAGGTTGAAGGAAAGAAATTGAGAAAAAGAAGTGTGAGAAACAAAGTAGGAGAGAGAAAGACCCCCACATATCATTCAAACATGATAATTTTTTATTCATAAAAATTAAGTAAAGGTAGGAGAGAGAAATAACCATGTAAATAAAAAAGTAATACCCACACATTTTTTATTTAAAAAAAAATCCCTCACACCCCATGTCATAGTTGTGCTCTACCACCATAAAAGTTGTCTACATCAAATGGATGTGAAAAACGTGTTTCTTCACGGTCATCAGAAAGAAGTTGTGTTTATGAAACCACCACCTGGGTGTGATCTGCGAAGACCTAATATAGTTTTTCGTCTTCGAAAATCTCTTTATGGGCAGAGATGTAAGATTATAGGTAGTTACTAAACACAAGTGAATATCACCTTAATACAAAATAAAATATACATGGACAATTAAATTGAAATAACTATAGGTTTTATACATGGATAAAGGAAAAAAAAAGGTCAAATTTCTTAATCTATTACTCACAAATTGAAAAAGATCCATCCCTTGGCAACCCACCATAAGGGAGATTTAAGAAGTAAAACAACGAGTAATTTATTCACTCACCCCAAGCACAATAAGACATTGTTGTTACATAAGTCCCAGACATGAAAAAATCAATAATTAAACTAATCACTGACTGATGAATTCTTTTGCAAAAGGTTGAAATGCTTCTTTGTTAGGAGCTTCTAAGTTTTGAAGACTGTCAAAGTGCATAGAACAGGTCGTGCTTACGTGATACAAAGTGTTTTATCTAAAACGTATAGAAGGAGGAGTTCAAGGTTAAGGAAGTTTTCTTAATCAATTAAGGAAAACTACATATATAAAGTAGGAAAACTACTACGCGTAAGTTTTTCTGAAAGAAGTTGAGTGCAAATAGGAGTCCAACTCGAGTTTGAGTTGAACAAGGCTTTTAAGGCAGTGAAGACAAGTTCGAGTTGAACATACTTTGAGGAAGCGTGATCTATAAATAGGGCAATAGTTTCTTTGGAGAAATTTGCGCACTTACATTGAGAGAAAAATCAAAACACGATCAAGAGTTTTGTGAGGGTTTTGATATTTACTTGGGGAGTGCTGCGAGTTGAGAGAAATATTGGGGAGTGCTGCGAGTTGAGAGAAATATTGTACAATTGTAGTCAAGAGTTTTTGACTACAATCAAGTGTTTGTGAGTAGGTTTCGTTTAACAAGTTTGAAGAACTTGACGAACGATAAATAGAAGACCTAAACCTGAGGTTTTTTGTCTTGGGTAGCTAGGGATTAGAGTTTATAATTCCTTAGGTTACTTAATTGTGTAATTGGTGTGTTATTTGAAGGTGCTACAAATAATACGAAGTTTTGAGCGAGTTATTCTTTTTACTGTTAACTTCAAATAGTGAGGAACAAGTAGTAATTACGTGATTACTACTTCCTTTATAGAATTAAGGAGGTAAGAATTCTAACATTCTTGATCTTCAATCCTTTATCAAGATGAAAGAAATTTGCCTTTTTTATTTGATCCTTCTTAATATTTTTGTGTTCTTCTAATTGGTATTGTCCATTTTGGACAACTTCCACTTTTATGCCATGTTTGTGTTGTCACACACTTGTATGATTCTTCTTGGTCATTTGTTTTTGTAGTATCCATCACTGTATTATAGCTTGGTGTCATCTACCGTAAAATAAATAAAGTAAAAAAGACAAAAAATTTAAATAATTAAATTTAATTAACAAATAATATCTATAAATAACTTTTTACTATTGAGTATGTTAATTTTAGAAATTTCTGATTTTTAACAATGTTAACATTGCTTTTATTACGCTCTTGATCTGTATTTGTTGTGATCTAGAATGCCAACTCATGATTTACGACGATTGATCCAGTAGTTGGTCAAAAACATTTTATCAGCTTAATAGGAAGTGACAATGATTTGTTGCCTTTTCTTGAGAGCTTGTGGGGAAAGGCATCAGGGACTAATTAAGTGTGTACACCAACATGGGTTATGGTGCAGTGGTGGGACTGTTTCACCCTTAATCGAAGGTCTCGAATTCGAGCTATGGATATGGAGAAAATTCAGTTGGGAGCGTCATTCTCAAATAGACCCTAAAATGCACGATCTAAATTTAGTTGGGGCTCCAGGCACTAGGTGAGAAACCAAAAAAAAATGTGTACATGGGAAAAATAAGTTAAAATAAATGGCTATCTGACATACTCTATTGGATATTGAGCTTTTTTTTTTCCCTTTTTTGATAGATTTCTCTTTCTAAACCTGGAGGAATTTTCACTTAATGTACTATTTATCCCAAGTAAAAAGAACATCATTGTAGCATCCTAGGCAAATATCGCATCGACAAAATATAAAAGAGATGTTGATTGTTGGTATATAAAGAAGTGACATTGGACCCAAGTGATGCGTTTTGAAGTCGTGCAAACATAGGACCTAAAGTCTCAACAATACAAGTTATTACTTACATCCATAGTCCTGATGTTCAGTCCAACACAAGAATAAATACTACTTGCAAAAAAAAAAAAAAAAATCACTTGCCAAATCATTGTTAAGCCTTGCTAATGTTTCAAAACTTCTCTAAAACTCAGATTTTTTCTTCTGTTAATAGGTACTACTGGCATATATCTTGCCACCGAAGCCACTTCCAGCCATTCTTGTTATCACATGGATATTATGCTCGGGAACACCAAGACAACGAGCAATGACACTATGCGTATACTCAAGAAACTGAGTTGAAGCGTAAACCACCATGGTCTTGTCCTCATCCGGCCTTTGAATATTAGAGTTGGATGTTCCATTTGTAGCAAGTCATGCTTTATCTCAAGGAAGGCACAGTAGGCAATTGTACGATTTGGAAATCGCAACCTCCTAACTGAAAGCAATTAAAAAGAAATTTTAGTACTCTTGGTCAATCCACCTATTACAATTACAAACTAGCACACACACGTCTCTATATATAAAGATGTACATGAATGATTCCTCTAGACAAGTAATGAAATATCATGGCTCTATTTTACTACAGAAAGTGATTCCTAAACTTACTGCAAGTGAAGAAGTTTAAAATTCAATATATTATATATGGCTCACAAGCAGTGGCGGATGTAGAGTGTGTCGAGGGGGGTCGACGACCCCCCTCGGAAAAAAAATTACACTATATATATAAGATCAATTCTTTTGTGTACGTGTATATATTTAAAATTGAACCCACTGAGCATATGTCAAAGGAGTAGCTCAATGGTTTATGGGGTTCAGGATTTTGCCTATATGAGCTTTGGGTCACAAGTTCGATTCCAGGCAACAACATTTTTTTTATTTGATTCAGCTTTTCTTGTAGATTGGCATATTCTTCCTTCATTCTATTAAGCTCTTCACTCTCTGGAGCTTTAATATAAAGCTATTTATATCCTAAAAAGAAAACCAAATGTCACTAAACAAAGAATCCAAAACTTGGGTGATGGGATGAATTCTTCAACTCTTTTGATGTCCTTTGTATCTTGGGTGTCATCGGAATTGAATTGGCACAAACTTACCCTTCGTCTACCTTTTGGCCCCGCAATACCCCTAATGTCAAACGTTTGACTTTAAATACCCTTATTTCTAATGGCCCACACTCATAAGGTGATGGAGGGCAATATTATACCAAATCTTATAGTTTAAGGGAATTTTAGGCCCTTCCCCGTTGAAATAATTTGAAATTACTTAATATATAGGCTCATGTGATTGGTTTGATTTTATGTTCCAGTAGTTAGTCATGTACTCTCTACACTCACCCAACCCCCCTCCCCCTCTCCTCCTCCTCCTCCCTCACTTCCTGTCTCTTCCACTTTTTTTCCTTCTTGAATCTTGTCCACCATTTTAAATTTTAATTTTTTTCCAATTTATGACAAAACAAGGGAGAAAACGGGAGGAAAATAACAACATTCATATAGAAATAATTAGTTCAACAGAAGATGATTTCAGGATAAGGCACAAGTACCCTCTAAACTATGACTAAAATCCCACAGATACACTTACATTTTACTATGGTCTTAATTATTACCCCTAAACTTTAAAATGGAATAAATACACCATACATGTAGACGTGGCATAGAGAGTATGCACTCTCTTGAAGGCAAGTAACGAGTGAACAAATTGGACACATTTCATTTTTAATTGGTAACTTTATAATTAATTAGTACACATATTTATTGATAATAAACTTTATATATATATATATATATA